>OY757025.1:4123600-4328897 GCA_963580285.1 Lucinisca nassula
GACGCCAGACGCCTATTTAATTTACTCAGCTACGGGCCTCCGTGGCCTAATGGATAAGAGCGCTGACTCTTAGTCATTAGGTCTCTCACCGCCGTGGGTTCGAGCCTCGCTCGGGTCACGTGTGAGACGCCAAGTTCTGCAACGGAAGGTCAGGTGGTTTTTCTCCGGGTACTCCGGTTTTCGCCCACCTATGATTAACGATCGGCTCGATATGAGTGAAATAATCTTGAAAGGGCCGTAAAACCCAAACCAAAAAAAAAAAAAAAAAAAAAAAATACTCAGCTAAGTATTGCCCCTACCCATCGGGGCTTGAAGAAATAGATTGGGCTACATGATGCTTTCACGCAGAGCTGAAACTGACCGCACATGAGTACTGAAAAACCGCTTCGAGGTTCTAAGTCGTGCGAGCCGGACAGTCCGTGCATATAAACACAAAATAGGAAGCAACGTCTCCAAAATGACTTTTACACTGTTGACGTTACTGGCTCCGCCCATCGGGGCTTGAAGAAGTAGATAGGCTGCATGATGCTTCTACACAGAGCTGACGGTCCAACTCGCACTACTTTGTCTGGAAGGCTTAGACCTTCTTAGCGGTTTACCTGAACTGACACGGTAAGCTCCTGCTGAGGTCCCCTGCTGTCATGTGCAGCAGTTTCAGCTCTACGTGGAAGCATCATGCAGCCGATCTATTTCTCCAACTCTCCATGAGCGGGGTCAAGCTTCTTTCGTTAAATTAAAGGTGCATTATTGAGCTATCGGGCTTCAAAAATGAAAAGCGTGTTTTTCGGTTTTATTTCTTCTATTCATGTAGCTTTGTCATTTGTAATCTTCTGAAACCAAATACCACTTCAGAACTTTGTGAAAATCGTCGTTTTCATTTTTGTTTATTTGTTGTTTTTGGGAATTTCATTCTAAAAATATTCCTGTCACGTGACAAAAAGCCGGGCAACATCACTGCGGCGAACAATAAGATGGCGACCTCCGGTTCATCTGAGGAAAGTAGAATTTTTAGTCCAAATTACAAGTATTTGACTTTCAACGGCACTGACACAATACTATCATGCATGTTAATCTGTTATCAAATGCTAACGCACCAATTTACAGGCAAGAAGATGATTTTGCCGTCAATATCTAAGGATGAATTTCTGAATCGATGAGAATTGACACGGGGTCGTTTCAAAGATACACAAAAACCGCATACATGTGAGAGTACATGTATGATGTGGGTATTTGTTAGAATTAGACGATACTAGCAATAACTTTTTGATTTGTTTGATTTGAGGGTTAACGTCCCAATTAACACTGTTTAACGTCCCCATCAACACTGTATAAGTAATTTTGGAGACCTAGCTTACAATTTTGTGGGACTTTTATATACCCGACATTGAGATGAAATGAGCTCTCACTTCCCTGTCGCTTACGGGCCTCCGTGGCCTAGTGGTTAAGAGCGCTGACTCTTGATCATTAGGTCTCTCACCGCTGTGGTTCGAGCCTCGCTCGGGTCATATGTGAGACGCCAAGTTCTGCAACGGAAGGTCAGATGGTTTTTCTCCGGGTACTCCGGTTTTCGCCCACCTCTGATTAACGATCGGCTCGATATGAGTGAAATAATCTTGAAAGGGCCGTAAAACCAAAACCAAAAAAAAAAAAAAATCCCTGTCGCCCAATGAAACCAATAGGGTTTATATGAATGGGCGGCCCGACTCGCGAATGGGCGGCCCGACTCGCACCGCTTTGCCTGGACAGGCTTTGATCCTTTAGGCGGTTTACCAATACTCCTAAGCGGTCGGTTTAAGCTCTGCCTGGCACCATCATGCAGCCCACCTATTTCTTCAAGCCCCGCCATGGGAGCCGAGCAAGAACTTTTTAATACCGAAACAAAAGAGAAACACTATCCATATTCGTACCGCCCATCGGGGCTTGAAGAAATATATGGGCTGCATAATGCTTCCACGCAGAGCTGTAACTGACACGCAAACGAGTACTGGTAAACAGCTTAGAAGATCTAAGCCTGGGCAAGCAAAGCGATGCGAGTCCGTCCATTTGTTTCACTGGGCGACAGGGCTTGAGAAGTCATTTCATCTCAATGTCTGGTAAAAGTCCCACAAAATTGTTATCAACGTCTCCAAAATGACCTTTACAGTGTTGAAGGGGACGTTAAACCTCAAACCAAACAAACAAACGTGCACCAGGACCTTTCTACTCACTGATACTGGGATCGGCCACATTTTACCATTGCTTGCAGATTTACAGCACACATCAATCTTGCAATTACGGTAGAGGTCTTAACCTGCACAGCGCTGGCCTCGGTAGCTCAGTCGGATGCGCGTCTGACTGCTGATCATGGGGAAGCAGGTTCGATACCTGCCGGGGTCGGCAATATTCTTTCGCGGGGATTGATCATGAAATCTTTCCTACGGTCATTCTCTCCATTCCGCTGGCTCAAGAAGGGCAGTTGTCAGTTTCTGGCGAAAGAATTTGCACTCTCCTGGTTACCTCATACGTATAAGCCTGCCCAGGAAAAGTAAACTGACAGGCTCAAAAACGGCCTTAATAGTGTTGACTTGGCCGTAAACCCCAAAACAAACAAACAGTTAACCTGCATAGGGGACGACTCTCCCTGAACAGGGCGCCTCCAGTTTGTTTGTTTACGTCCCCGTCAGCACTTTAAAGGTCATTTTGGAGACGTTGCTTCCAATTTTGTGGGACTTTTACCCGACATTGAGATGAAATGACATCTCAAGCCCTGTCGCCCAATGAAACCCATAGGGTTTATTAGCATGGGCGGTCCGCCTCACACCGCGGTTCCTGGACAGGCTTAGATCCTCTAAGCGGTTTACCAGTACTAGTGTGCGGGCCGGATTCAGCTCTGCGTGGAAGCATCATGCAGCCCATATATTTCTTCAAGCCCCTATGGGCGGGGGCCGGTGCCTCCAGTTAAACGTTCCGATCCAAAGGGCGGTGCGCATTTTGACATCCATCGCTGTAAATGGTGTTCAGACGCCGAAATAATCATCGCCGGGTCGAACCGATGGCCTCTGGCATCTGAGTCAAGTGCACTAACCACTCTGGGCTTAACCACTGAGCTGTCACGCTCAGTTTATTACATAAACTCCAGGTTTGCAGGATGAGACTCTGCACAGTAATCGGCTCTTTCGCTGTACATTGGGTCGTTCTCCCTGCTCGGTGGGGGGGGTCATGTGAGTACCAGCTGATAGCAAGCCGGCGGAATGAACAACTGACAGCGCATAAATGTCATCCTACTACATTTCAGTAAGGCCTTTCACGAGGTTCCGCACAATTTCATTGCTGATGGATACCAGAAAGTCGTAATTGATGATTTCTTCGTCTGCGCCCGTTACTTCTGGTGTTCCACAGAGTACAGTGCTCGGCACTCTCCTCTTCCTCATATACATCAACGACTTGCCACCACGCGTCTCCCCTGTTCGCTGATCACTGCCTGTTGTACCGAGTTGCTGTCGCTCAAGAGGACTTTAATCATTTACAAGCATGGGAGAGAGACTGATAGATGCGTTTTCACCCAGACAAGACTTAGTCTGAGTACATCAGACTCGGCAACAAAAGCAAGATAATGGAGTCATCATACAACATCCATTGCCAGAAGTAAAGCAAAAAACCTAGCTATAGACAGTACACTGGTGTGAAATAGTCACACTGACATGCTTAGACTAGCTTCTAGTCGGATATCATATTTTAAAGTTAATAAGTAATATACTTCTACCCCTTATTTGATCTTGGGAAGATATACTCTGACTAAAATGCCAGTTTGCCTTATCAGTTGGTGTTCGGTAAGGGGTACAGAAAGGCAATAAACATTTCATGACTGTGGCTGTAATCAATCATTTACCAAGGATCTTGCGAGGTAAAATTCGCATTGTACTAGACCTTGGTGTCTGAGACAAGATTAAAGTCTAACAAGGTTTCATATTTGATAAAAACACACATGAAGGTTGGTTATTGGTTAATATGACATCAAGGTCTAGTAGCTAGACTATGACATGCTATCTACGACAGACAGCCAGACAGTTGCTTTCCTATCCTACGCATGAATCTCTCTGCATGCCCAAAGGACATCAAGGCAACAGCATACAAGTCACTAGTTAGACCTAAACTAGAATATGCTGCCACTCCTGGGACCCCTACAAACAAACTAGTCCAGTTCAATCGCAATCTTCCGCTTACATCGTCTATCTTACTGATCATATGCATATTGGAAATGAAAAAGGGGAGGTTGGTAAAACCTAGTATTCCTTGAATTTCTCGAATCAAGGTCTGCTTTAATTAAGGAAATTTCGTAATCCCGGATCGTTTTGTTATTGACGAAGAGCTCTGTGTGAATGATCCATGTCCCTGTCTTGAGATAGATATAAGAGCTTTATTTGTTTAACCGTCATTCATGAAGGCTTACAAAAGTATATATATATATATATATATATATATATATATATATATATATATATATATATATATATATATATATATATATATATATATATATATATATATATATATATATTACGCTTTATTCGCTAAATATCTATCTATCTATCTATCTATCTATCTATCTATCTATCAAAATGTTAAACAATCTGTCTACATGTGCAATTTATTAAAGTAAAGACTCATGTGGACAACTTTCAGATGGTTAGAAACGTAGTTGTGTATAAGTATGAAACGTCTGCTTTATAATGCAGTTTTCTTTCAAAAAACAAAATACAGAGGATTACGGCAACTTGGATTTTTCAAGTACGGCAACTTGGATTTTTTTAAGTACGGCAACTTGGAAAAAAAATGCTGAATTAACTGTACGGTTACTTGCGTCACAAAATTGCAAATTTGGAAACTACTGACACCATTTTGACATCGTTTGGAAGGAAAGGCCGTGGTTATTATCATGTTTGGTTTCATCACATAGGGATCGATTATAATGCTAGTGCTGATCGTAAATCAATCTAGTTTTGCATGAAACAGATGGAGATGTGAAATCTACACCAGGGCCATATTTCCTTTTGAGAATTCTTTGTCGTTGCTTTCGCTTTGTTTCATTACTGAAAATACTTTGGAAGAAAGTCTGTCCCCTATTGGTCTATTCAACGGAAGGAACTTTCCTTTCGTGATGGGAGGTTTTTCTTTTTTTTCTTTTTTTTTTCTTTTTGTTGTTTTTGTTTACGAAATAAAGTTTGTTTTTTCAGTGAGCTGAAATAGTTTCTACTTCGTTCTTGTGAAACTTAAAACTAGAATAGACGTTAGTTTATGCTTTGAGAAGTATTTATTCCTTTGAAGAGAGTTTATTCAAACGAAGGTCCTGTAATATGCATACTATACTCCAGTTATTTAAGATTATGAGTGAGGCCATTATTATTATTATTATTTTTTTATTTTTTTATTTTTTTTGCATTACGAAAACATGCCTATGCAAATAAATTGAACATATTTCCACCAAAAAAATGAAAATTTTCAGATAAAAGATTCTGCTATTTTTCATAATTCAGCTCAAAACATAGATTTTGGGTACTCGTTGGAACCGTCTCGACCAGGCGGTTTCTGACGAGTACCAAAAATCTATGTTTTGGGCAGAAATGCGAAAAATAATGTACACCCCTACAAACCCCATTCTACTGGATTAAAGTGGAGTTTAAGAGGGTCAAAATTGCATGTTTTCATGATGGTCTTCTGTTTTTTTTGTTGTTTTTTTTCGAAATCGGCCACGTGCACACATGTTGCAATTTTTATCTTGTATATTCTAACCATTTCACATTTGTACGGTTTAGTAACGCCACAGACAACAAAAGCTACTTTAAAGAAGGTGATTTAAGGTTCCTCAATACAGTTATTTCACTACATTTGAGGTACTGAAAAAATCATATTTGCAAATAGTTACCCAAACAGATTTTTCATCAGATGGTAGTCCATGTAAATGTAAGAATATGAAAGCAAAATATTTTTATTGGAAAGTCACCATGTTAGTAATCTATTGCATTTTTCCATGGTTTTGCAAAAATGATATCTTAATCCACAGAACAAAAATGTGTAAAATACTGTCATAGAATTGTGGCTAAAGGTTGCCTTTAGGAACTGCAAGAGTGGAATTTCAAGAAAAATACCTAAATAGTACTGAAAATTAATGATTCCTCCCCCACCCCCCCCCCCCCCAAAAAAATGTAATTATTTCACCTGGTACTATTTTTAAATTCAGTGTATGGTAGCCAAAAATGACCAGTTCTACCAAGTTGGCAGTAAGATCACTGATTGGGTTGAGGTGTTGCAATCTCTTGCATTTAGCTTGTAAAATGATTGACCTTCTTTGGTGCTTTTAGTATTTCATTTTATATATTTCATTCATGCAATTTATAACAATTTATGAATCACTGCACCAAAATTTCACTGTATTATTGATTGTGTTTACTAGGTGGGTGATTTGATACTGGAATAAAATCCAAAACCAAAAAAAAAAAAAATAAGATAAAAACAGTTTATCCCCATATTTGAACTGAAAGAATGAAAGCAGCCTGTTCAGCACCAGGATTTTTGTGCAAAAGGCTTCTGATCACTTCCAATAACTGCTATGTTATAGCAGTGATTTTTACCCATTGATTTGTTACATCAGAATCAGAATTGTTACTGGTGACACGTCAAATGACATTCATACACCAGGACCTGTGATATGGGAAGTTAGTCCCTAGCTCTAACCAAAGATGTAAACTTAGCTACACACTCATCAGCACCTTCCGCCGTCGAAATAATAGAATCCGGAAGGGCATTCCAATCTCTAATGGTTCGGGGGAAGAACGATTCTTTATAAATATCCGTTCTTGCAGTAAGGGTCTGAAACGTCATTGAATGGTGCTGTCTACAGTGCCTAGCCGGGGGAACAAGGTCATCTGTTGGAATGCTGGCAGCACCCTTTAGACCTTTGTATAAGAGTATGAGCCTACTGTCTCTTCTCCTTTTCTTGAGAGACTCCCATCTTAATTTTCCTAGAATTCCAGTCATGCTCCCAGTTTCAAAGCAGTGATTTCCAGTTACAAATCTAGCCGCTCTATTCTGAACTTTTTCAATTTCTTCATTTAGGACCACTCCGCTTGGGTCCCATATGCAACTACCATATTCCAAGATTGGGCGAACAAGTCCCCTGTATGCTGTTTCTTTCACATCCTGGGGACACTGATGAAGATTTCGCCTCAGGAATCCAAGAGTTCTATTCGCCTTTGTACACATATTGCTAATGTGTGTATTCCATCTCAAATCGTGAGTGATTGTCACACCAAGGTATTTAATGGAATTCACATTTTCGAGGACCGTTCCCTCTAAAGTGTAAGAAGCCTCAACTTTATTAGAGCTATTCCTTGTTATCTGCATAATATTGCATTTAACTGGCTGAAATCTCATGCCCCATTTTCGGGCCCAACATCCTAATCCATCTATGTCAGCCTGAAGTTTCAGTGAGTCATCTGTATCTCTAATTTCCCGGTAACAAACACAGTCATCTGCGAAAAGTCTTATTTCTGAGTCAATGTCAGAGGAAATATCATTGATGTACAGGGAGAACAATAGAGGACCAAGAACAGTCCCTTGTGGGACTCCAGACAAAACTGGCGCCCATACTGAAGATTCACCATTAACAACAACACGCTGTTTTCTGTTCACATGAGTCACCATAAACAAATAATTGATATTTGAACATATTTATCTAATCCAATTAATGATCTGTTGTGTCACCTACTTACCAATGTGCGGGTGGGTAAAATTTCATAGAAGCCCAATGCTTTTAATATGTTTTGCTGAAAGAAGTTAAAAAAGAAATTTACCTTTTTCAACTTGTTTACTTGGGAACAGGGGTGAACAACACAAACAGGACAATGTTACACGTAGAAACTAGTTCAGAAATGAAGGCATACTATTCATGAATTAACGAACAAATTATGTTAGAAAGTACGTGAAATTAGGCGCAAGACAGTTTCAAATATGAATATTATGTTTTAAATTTAAAGCAATGGTGTACTATTGTTTTTTTGGGGGGAAATTAGTTCCAAGGCGTATGAATACGTTTTTGCATTTGGCAAGATGGAAATCTCTTCAATTTGACAGCTACACTAATTTATCAGTGATGACAGGCTTCCAAGATAGGCGATTTCATTATGGTATACGCAGGAAGAAGGCTACATAGCTGACTTTTCAAGGTATTTTCATTGATGATGGAGAAAATAAAATGTGGAAGGCATAATTGATGAAATCTCAGCATTTCAGATTTACCGCAAGAAAAGGAGATGATGGCGCCCATCGAGAATAAACATGTCAAAAAAAATCTGGTTTTCAATTCAGGTAGCCTTTTTGATAGAAAGCTTTGTCCGAGTCGTTAGTATTTGATGTGAACTATTGATCTGCAGCTGTTTTAGTAACTTTTAAAAAGTCTATAAAGCGGTTTCCTTTTTTCCTGGTAAAAGTGAAAAATACAGAATTTCATTTATTTTCAAAGGCACAGGGATGTTGCTAATGCAAGAAAGTACTTGCTGTAATAACCGTTTATACCTCCAAACCTTTTTCTTGTGGGACATGGATTTTTAAACGGAAATCAGGATTATATTTTGCAAATCTTTCATCTATATTTTTCTTGTGCAAATGTATTGAGGAAACTTAAGATGTCCCGAGATAAAAGTACTTTCATAAATTTCTTTTCCGTTCACAAAAGGTTACTTTCGCTGTAATATAAAGGGCAGCTAAAATAATTTTCATCCTAGTTGTAATCTAAAACTGTTAGTTTAACACTTAAATACCAGCATTTTAAACAAGAAGTGCAGATCTGGTAAAACGCAGCATTATGCCGCCTTTCTATGTTTGGATTCCATGTCCCAGTGAGATTCTATGATGGGGCGGTCTAAGTCCCTCTGGAGGGTGACCGAATAATCAGGGAGAATTATGGTCAGGTACATCCCAGTGTCACCAGCAAATAGGCGAACCCGGGACCACACATTGTCGGGTAGGTGGTTAAGGTATAATAACAATAATATTGTGCCTAGAACTGATCCTTGTGGTACACCTGAAGTAACTGGAACCTCATCTGAGTACTCACATTCAAGTGCAACTGTCTGACTTCTCTCAATCAGAAAAGACTTAATTCACTGGATAGTTAATCCATGTACCAGTAGCTTGCGAAGAAGCTTCATGTGATTCACCTAGCCAAAGGTCATGCTAAACCCGAGATAAGATCTATTTGTTGACCATTTAATCATGATCTGGTAAGGTCATAAACAAGCAGAATCACATGAGTGTCACAAGATCTGCGCTCCCAGGCTGTTGAGTATTTTGTGATCATAAGGCATGTCCAAACCAAATCTTATGCGGCGAAATTTAGTTTCAACCTACAAAAATCCATTTTTTGAAGGATTTTCTGCTTGTCGGAATTTTGTAAACCTGTCCCCGTAGAAAACCTAAAGCAAATTCTTATATGCCCATTATGACATAAAGACCACATTGGTAATGGGAAATTGTTTTTAAGAAATAGGTGCGATATGGGCATAATACTATAGGGAACAAGGTACTAGAACCCCCTTCTCAGAAGGATCCTATTTTTATCAGAGAATTCAATTTATTAGCTTTATTAACAGTAATAGAATTTGTTAAATAAACACCAGTTGATGGCTGAAGAACTTATCTCTAATATCACTTACTTGATATTTATACATGCAAAAGAGATGCTTTTTGAATGGAAAGGATAATTCATGAAGTGTTGTTATAGTGGTATGTTTCAACTGTTTGAATAAATGATATGGTACCACCTATAAGCAGATATAATAACCACAGCACTGAGTTAAAACTGGAGCTTGTATCTAGCAGTGAATCTCCCATCAGCGGTCAACAAAAATGACTTGTGTAAATAATCAGATTTCATGACCATGCTGCCTGAATTTTCATAACTTCTACCTTGTTCCTATAAGTAATAAGAGCAATTTACGATCTTACTAGTGAGGAAATGTTATTTTATAGTTTTGAACAGTTAAAGGCGAAATATGATATAAGGGCCACATTTTTAGACTACCACCATGTAGTAAATAGTATTTCTCAAGTATGAAAAGATCAAATTCACATGAATCGTGTATTTGCTGTTAAATTTAAACAAAATGTAGTTTGTAACATATACTTTCAAGACTTGATTAGTTCAAAGAAAGGGAGTAGACTATTTATGATATTTTGGTTAGAGTAAACGAATACATTACACAAACAAAATGGCAAACGGAGATAGGAGATAAAGTGGAAAAAGAGCTTTAAAGACATTTCACGAGACAAAACTACGCGACTTTCAATACAAAATCAATAATAAAAATTTAGTAACACATTCATTTCTATTTAAAATTAATAAAATCAGGTGGAGTAAGTTAATTGTATCAATTCCTGATCTTTGTTTTACTTCTACTTTGTAGTTACTGCAATGAACAACCAGAAAAAAATTCATTATTTATTTCTTAGATGCCCAAAAGTAAGAACGTTTTAGACTGAACTTGAATCATGGTTGACCACAAATGTAAATCCAGAAATATCGCTAGAGGATCGTAAAATCTCTCTCTCTCTCTCTCTCTCTCTCTCTCTCTCTCTCTCTCTCTCTCTCTCTCTCTCTCTCTCTCTCTCTTAGAGCAAAATATCGTATATACGAACACAAATTTGTTTCTATGAATAAAGTGCTTAGCGAGAGATACATTTCACTCATAAACAACAGGTTAGATAAATTCTTTAAGATTAAAGCCCCTCTCTCGCCCAGCCCAGTGGAATTCGTTTCACTGACCGCTCCAAGGCGGTTCTTCTGTCGCTGTTTATTTTTGTTATGGTTTGTCTTTGAGTGTTTGTATCACTTATTTTATTTTGTTTTGGATATCGAATTGGCCATTTTGTGGAAAAGTAACTGTCCTTTTGGCTTTACGCTATTGATGTTTCCATTAGGGTCTGTTGTTTCATGTTTGTGTTTCTTTCCCCTTTGGTAACTCTGGTGGGAGCTGTGGGTAAATTGTGTCGATTCCTGATCATTGCCTACACTTCTATGTTCTACATATAACTACTTTTACCCAAACACTGATGATTCATGAGGCCTATTCCGACTTTATGTTTATGTTTGGTGTCAGGGTTCTGTTTTCCGTCGACTATCTGCCACACATATAGTGCAGTAGACTTGTACCATTAGCTATAAAAGGCACATCTTGTAGAAAATACATGTACATTGTTACTACAGTTTGTTTTCTGCTCTCCCATGAAAGAATTTTATTATTATTTTTTTTTTATTTTTTCAAATTGATTATCATCGTCTATTAGCCATTACGATGTTACACCCGTATGACTTTGTGCATTCTTTCATATCTTAACAATATTTACTTTTCTGGTGAAAAATTGTGATAGTTTTCTCATTTATGCTTCAAACATGGCTGTTGGTGCTCGTTGGAACTGCCGCAGTGAAGTGGTTCTATCGAGTACCCACGGCGTATGTCTTGGAGCAGGAATGAGAAAAATATTGTATACCCAGTCAGACGCGCATCCGACTGAGGTACTGAGGCCGACGATTATCATACGAGATATTTTGGCCAGCAATAATCGAGTGTATGTAAACGTAAAGTGCAGATAACTCCATGTCAACAGACATACAACGTCTAAACAACGTCGTGTCAACGTCAATGCAACATCACTGCGATGCATTGACGCTGACGCAGCAAATTGTATACCCAGTTACAAAATATTGTAACCCCCAGTTCTCTCTCTATAAAGTTGGGTTTAAAGGGGCGTTCATTGCACGGACCTGTTATCGTAATGAATCGTCTTATTATTAACATTGCTAGAGATACTCGCCTACCAGTCGAGGAAGACAGAAGACCAACTTCTATCGTACATGTTGTCTAAACTGAAAAGCACTCACACAACCTTTCAATAATTCCCTGTCCCCTTTTTGTACTTTCTCTCATCTACTTACTTCTAAAATATGTTCTAGAAAGGGTTGTCCTTTGGAAACAAGGAATACACCACAAAACTGTAAACTAGATCGCGCAGTCGATGGCGCGCCATCGCAAATCCCCACGTTTTGACCGCTTCCAGGGACCCCTGGGGGCTGGTCCAAAAATTAATGTGCTCTTGCAGAAGCCATTCATGTATGTAACTCACACACTAAATTTGGTTGAATTCCAATGAACGGTGTAGGAGGAGATAGTCGGACAGACGGACGGACGGACGAACGGACAGACGGAGGCGATAACAATATCCCCACTTTTCTTCGAAAAACGTGGGGATAAATATGGAGTGTACATGTTTTCTGGACCAGACTAGCTAGTTTTGCCCAATTAGGCCTCATCAGTGACCCTCAAAAATTTCAAAATTCAACACTGGAAGGGCAAGAAAATATAAACTACACTATGATGTTGGGCAGGGAGACTTTTTACGACCTCCACACATTCCCAGACACCAGCTATAGTGACGTTCAATATGTTCTAGAAATGGTTATCCTTTGGAGTGAGTGAGTGAGTGAGTGAGTGAGTGTTTGAGTTTTACGTCCCACCAACAGCTAAGGCCATACGGAGACGGGACCTAGGTTTAAAGACTCATCCGAAAGTGTATATCCTTTGGAAGCAAGGAATGCACCACAAAACTGGAACATATGGAGTGTACATGTTTTCTGGGCCAGAATAGATAGTTTCGGCCAATAAGGCCTCATCAGTGACCCTCAAACCTTTTCAAAGCTTTCCAAAATGTCTGCACAAGAATTTCAGAGAAAATAAGTTCAGTTAATATGGCATTAGGATAACACATCCGTGGGATATAGTAAATTTCTCAAACCTTAAAAAAGGCATCTTTTTCTGCTGAAGATTTGTGATATTTTTCCTATTTATACTCCAAACATAGGTTTTGGATGCTCGTTAGAACCGCCTCATTGAGGCGGTTCTAACGAGTACCCACAGCCTATGTCTTGGAGCAGAACTAAGGAAATTAATGTTATTCCCCGTAAACCCGTTTTCTTTATATAAAATGGGGTTTGTGGGGTCTTAATTTCACGGCTTGTTCACGTGATGGGAAGTGGTTTTAGGTTCTAGCTTTACGTAATAACGCCAAATTAGGTAATTACCTGCCGTCCGTATTTTTTTATTTTATTTTTTTGGTTTTGGTTTTACGGCCCTTTCAAGATTATTTCACCCGTATCGAGCGATCGTTAATCAGAGATGGGCGAAAACCAGAGTACCCGGAGATAAAAAACCACCTTACCTTCCGTTGCAGAACTTGGCGTCTCACATATGACCCGAGCGAGACTCGAACCACAGCGGTGAGAGACCTAATGATCAAGAGTCAGCACTCTTAACCACTAGGCCACGGAGGCCCGTTACCGTCGGTATGATCATTTTCCACATTAATCTGGTACTTTTGAGTAACAAGTTCCGGAGCCGATGCTACACGCTATGTCAATTTCGTTGTTGCATCGACTTTGCTGCGTCAGCGTCAATGCATCGTTGTTTAGACGTTGTATGTCTGTTGACTTGGACGTTGTTTAGATGTTGTATGTCTGTTGACATGGAGTTATCTGCACTTTACATTTATATACACTTGATTATTGCTGGCCAAAATATCTCGTATGATAATCATCGGCCTCAGTACCTCGGTCGGATGAACGTCTGACTGGTGATCAGAAAGGCGCGTGTTCGGTACCTGCCGGGTCGGCAACATTCTTTCGTGGAGATAGATCATGAAATATTTTCCACGGCCATTCTCTACCACTGGGCATCCGCTGATTCAAGAAGGGCAGTTGTCAGTGGCGAAAGAGTGTGCACTGTACTGGTTAACTGCTGATGCCTCGGTCACAAATTCGGCGTACCCCGGCCGAGCTTTACTATACGTTGTGGTCGGCCGAGCAGTCCAAGCCGAGAAATGGGTGTCTGGCTCGGTTTTGGCAAAAAGTATGCCGTATGGGGCCTAGAGAGACATCCGCCGGGAATCGGGCGGTGTCAGCCTAAGTTTTGCGGGGAAGCATCGGCGTATACGCCGGGCGGAAATAGGCCGGTGCACTGCAGGTTACCGACCGTATACCCGGCGATTGTTACTAGTCCCCGAGCATCGGTCGATGTTCCGCAGATGTCCGCCCAGTTCCCGGCCGCCGGACAAGGGACGGGTTTACCCCAGCCGGGTATTGTCCAGTTGTTCAGGGGTATATAAACTGCATCCTCGCCTGCCTATACAACAAATGGGTCAGCTCTGTTGGTGGGTGAACATCCTTTTTCTTGACGTCGAGGAAAACTTTCGTAGAAAAGCGGAACAAGATGCCTCTTATCCCACCACTGCACCTACCGTTACCCCAGGAAAGGATCCGGAGGTTACAGGAGTGGCTGCTTAGGGCTCGGCACCGTGCCAATGTGGTCTTTGCAACCTTGTGTGCGGGAGAAGAACTGCTACCGCTGATGGTGGATGAAGCAATGGATCGTGTACCGTCCTTTGCATGGACAGTTATCAAACGTTTATGTACAATGCTCCCTACTGGTCTGCTAGAAACTGGCACCCATCGGAGATCGGGCCCTTATATAGTCGAGCGTCAATCAGCGATCGAGCGGCGCCAGTCGAAACCGGGATTCGTCCAGCGGATTCCGCTTGATCATCTGTCGGGCCTCGGCCGATTACTGCCCGATTATCTGATTGGTCGGGGTCCGCTTTACGACTACCGGATGCCAGCCGATGCCATCGACATTGACGTCGGTACGAGCTCTGCTCGACTTTTATCGATGTGCCATCGACCTAGAAGTCGGTGAGTTTTCGGGGAGAATTTTAACTACGAGTTAAAATTTAACCGGGCCCCTCCCGACCACCACCGACGCCCCAACATCCGGCGGGACGCCGACCGGACTCCAGCCCAATCTCACCCCATCGCAGTCCCCGAGTAGTCGGGCGGGGATCGAATAGTGATTTGTGACCGTGGCTTTACGTATAAGCCTGCCCAGGAAAAGTGCGGACAGGTAAACTGACCGGCTCAAAAATGACATAAAATAGTGTTGACTGGGCCGTTAGTCCAATACAAAACTAAACTGAGGTAGGGGTCTTTAACTTTAATGGAAGACACCCAGTCAGCGTAGAATGTCGGTCAAGCGTCGGCCCGACGATATATACATAGAATATTTATTTTCTGTCTTATACCGTTAACAAATAACATTAGCCCTGTATGGCTTTTACTTCTACAAAAACAGTGTAGAAGAAAAACAATCTTTTTGGTGCTGTTTTGGCAGGATCAAGATTTTCACCTTACATCCTCATTCGAAGGATGGAGCAGGTCAAGGCATTCATCTCTGCAACTAAGTTTGACAACGCTGCCAGAGAGAGAGAGAGAGAGAGAGAGAGAGAGAGAGAGAGAGAGACTAATGAGCAGCATGTAGGTAATGGTGTGTGTGTGTGTGTGTGTGTGTGTGTGGGTGTGTGTGTGTGTGTGTGTGAATCATCTGAACTACGCCTACGTTGGGCCGACAGCGATACGACATGGCGACGTCGTATCGCTGTCGGCCCGATGTTGGCCCAATGTGGTGCGCTAGCCCATAATGAGAGAGAGAGAGAGAGAGAGAGAGAGAGAGAGAGAGAGAGAGAAAACACTGAGCAACATGTTGGACATGGCACTTTCAGAGCCCACAGGGGCTTGAAGAAATATATGGGCTGCAAAATGCTTCCACGCAGAGCTGAATCCGGCCCACACACTAGTACTGGTAAACCGCTTAGACGATCTAAGCCTGTCCAGGAACCGACGTGCGAGGCGGACCGTACACGCTAATAAACCCTATTGGTTTCATTGGGCGACAGGGCTTGAGATGTCATTTCATCCAAATGTCGGGTAAAAGTCCCACAAAATTGAAAACAACGTCTCCAAAATGATCTTATGACCTTTACAGTGTTGAAGGGGACGTTAAACCTCAAATCAAACAAAAACACTTTCAGAGAGAGAGAGAGAGAGGGAGAGAGAGAGGAGAGAGGGGAGAGAATGACGTCATTCACGGACTTCTATATTTTTGTCGCGAAATTAAAAAAAGACCTAACTGGGATCCTCTGGCACCGTCAAAACCTAGATACCATGCACTTAGCTACATGCGCGTCACACTCAGAGAGAGAGAGAGAGTGAGAGGGAGAGAGAGAGAGAGAGAGAGAGAATGGACAATATGTAGCCCACGATAAGAAAGCAATGAGCAACATGTAGGCCGAAGAGAGAGAGAGAGAGAGAGAGAGAGAGAGAGAGAGAGAGAGACTAATGAGCAACATGAAGGGCAGAGAGAGAGAGAGACGAATGAGCAACATGAAGGCCACAGAGAGGGAGAGAGAGAGAGAGAGAGAGAGAGTGAGAGTAAATCGCCTGAACGGTGCGTCTGACCGAGAGCGATACGCCATGGCGACGTCGTATCGCTGTCGGCCCGATGTTGACCCACTGTTTCAACATGTAGCCCATAATGAGTGAGAGAAAAAAAACTTAGCAACATGTTGGCCATAGCACTTTCAGAGAGAGAGAGAGAGAGAGAGAGCACTGGGGAACGTGTACGCCATGGCATGCTGAGAGAGAGAGAGAGAGAGAGAGAGAGAGAGAGAGAGAGAGAGAGAGAGAGAGCACTGGGGAACGTGTACGCCATGGCATGCTGAGAGAGAGAGAGAGAGAGAGAGAGAGAAAGAAAGAGAGAGAGAGAGAATGACGGAATTTCTCTCCATTTTACACATTGGAATTCGCATAAAAAGTTTAAAAGAATTTCACTATACTGCGATCTACGATTTCTGTCACAACAATTGTGTGTAACGATGTTGAGATGACCCCTGCATACCTTTCTAGGTATTACCGCATGACGTCATTATTCACGCGCGTTGTAGTTTTGTCGCGAAATTAAAAATAGACTAACTGTGTTCGTAGCATAGTTAGGAAAACCGTCTCATAAAACTTAACCTGTGATCATAATTGTTCGCAATATTACATAAAACCCATTCATTTGTATTATTTAAACAAAAGATACCCGATATATGTAAAAAAAAAATTAAGCACTTTTTTTCCGACAGCTCAATAATGCACCTTTAAAATCAGAGAATAACTTAATTATTTATCAATTTACCATCATTATATTTTAGCTGGCTGTCACCAGCGAAAGTTCGCTGAAGACAGCCGGCTGTCTCCAGCAAACTTTCACTGATGACAGCCGGCTGTCAATAGCGATCGCCTTCCGCCAATACATTTGAATATCGATGGCCGTTTCAACTGACGGCCAGTGCTTTGCACATGTGCAAGAATGACGTCAAAAACATAATTCCTAAAACCTCCCATAAGCAGTGGAGGGGCTTTACCAGTATTGTGTGTGAGTGGGTTTCAGCTCTGCATGGAGGCATCATGCAGCCAATATATTTCTTCAAGCCCAGATGGGCAGGGGGGGGGGGGGCCTAGTCAGTACCGGTTATTGCTGATCCTTTCTGGTTATTAAACAAATGGCCAAACAGGGGTGAAACGACCCACAGGCAAAATGACTAACCTCAAGAGGGCAAAATCCGGGCGAAACGACTCGGGGCGAAACGACATTGGGGCGAAACGATCCAAGGACCAAACGTCTGAAACGACTGGGATTCATAACGCACTTGCAGCCATTTTCCCATCATGGCAATTTGAATCCGTTTTAATGCAACCATTGGAGAGTATAGCAACAATAAACTTTTTGAAACTGTTGTAGAACACTTAATGATTTCAAAATGTGTAAATATCACCTAAATTATTAGGGTGCCACTCTGCAAAGTCAAATCAAAGTCCCCAAGACGCATTGAAAAAATAACTATTGCCTTAATATCCGTGTTAAAGCGGTAACACTATTCCCCGAAATCGAAGATATGGGTCGGTTCGCCCCATTTGGGGATGGGTCGTTTCGCCCTTATCAGGCGAGTCGTTTCACCCGTTAGTCTTTTCGCCGCAATTGTATTTTATTTTTTAGGAGTGACAAACGTAATGGAGTGATAAACGAACAGACGAATAGATGGTTGACAAAACAAGGACCAATTACGCACTTACGGCAATACACGGACTTCATGACATAATACAGATATAAAATAGTACTTACCAATCCTCCAGCCACCGGCACTGAGTGCAGCCCCCGCCCATAGGGGCTTGAAGAAATATATGGGCTGCATGATGCTTCCACGCAGAGCTGAATCCGGCCCGCACACTAGTACTGGTAAACCGCTTAGAGGACCTAAGCCTGTCCAGGAACCGTGGTGCGAGGCGGACCGTCCATGCTAATAAACCCTATTGGTTTCATTGGACGACAGGGCTTGAGATGTCATTTCATCCCAATGTCGGGTAAAAGTCCCACAAAATTAGAAGCAACGTCTCCAAAATGACCTTTACAGTGTTGACGGGGACGTTAAACCTCAGATCAAACAAACAAACAAAAACCGGCACGGAGTGACCTCGAAGCACACTGGTAGGCTGCAGAACGGTAAGTGGCAATAGTTACGTGGTCAGCCCTCCGTGAACCTCGTGCCCAAATTGGTCAGCTGATTATCTCCCGTTAGTCCTCGTAGATTTCCGTATTGGTGTCGTAGTGGATCTTGTCGTTGTTGTTGTATGTGCAATTAGCCACAGCTTAACGACACATCACTCGCCTCCTTTTATGTAAAACCTAGAGGTGGCTAAAGAAAGCTATATGCACATGAGATTGTTGCTAAAATTTTAAAGGAATTGAAATGGTTAAATGGTTTTTAATACGCCTCCTTTTATGAAAAAGGAGGTTCAATAGAGAACGTATGAATTAAGAAGTTAGCAAGCGTAACAAACAAGATCTGTTGATAAAATTTCTAATAAGCTAGAGGTTCCTTTACTTTTAATATAAATAGTTAATGAATTTATAAATGGTTTTAGAGTAACTGACCACCATGAACTAGCTGATTAAAGATTAGATATTTATGGAATGGATTTCTGTGAATGGCCTGAGTATCTTTAAGGATGGTGAATGATTTACTGAATAAGTAGTGAGAGATAATCTAGTTATATAAATGCATAGAGAAACCAGTTTTGAGTCGATAGTAATTTACAGAACTGTACATAGCCACTGCACACAAGTTGTCAGTAACAAGGGACTACAAAGTGCTGCACCCTGAAGGGACAACATAAAGCAATGTAAGCACTGGAGTCTCGGTTGATTTTAGATATACATGTACGACTAGCAATTACAAATAAAGAATTTTAATAGTATAATGCCCAAACATCACTGCTAAATAGAAATAACACAAAAATATAATTAAAACTAATGTTGTGCCGGTAGATCCACCTTCGACCCCAGGAGTCCGGAAAAGGAGGGATATGACAACAACAAGACGCTCGGCATAGTCCGTAAATCTTCGGAACACGTGACCAACTTTTCCACGAGATTCTTGGGCCTATCTGTAGGCTTATATAAGTCCTAGATGTTAATAGGAGTGCTCATGCATTCCATATTTTATATTATGTCACCATGCAAGGCCGGATTTTATTTTATCCTGACTCAAACATCTAGGACTTATAAAATATGCAAGGGAACATGCCAGATTTCTAGAAGGCAACAGACATCAAAGTAATTCCCAAATGTGTTCTAAGTCATTTAATGGCATAACATCATCATTAGTGTTTAGCAGGGGCTGTCAAAACAAGCCACTGACCGCCAGAAGGGTCATTAAATTGTATAAGCTATTGCGTCCAGTACCAGGTATTCATTGGTTTCTCCTTGGTCCAATGCTCATCAGGTTTTAAAAAGTCCGGGTTATGAAGGCTCCTCATTATCCCACTTAATACAGAGAGATGTTGTGTCCATGGGTTTTTTCTTATTTTCTTAACGTATATCAATGGTACTCGTTAGAATAGTCCCATATAGGTGGTTCTAATGTGTCCACACAATCTATATTGCGGCTAAAATAAGACAAATATAAACCATAATATAAACTTAATGACTGACGTGGCTTAAAATGAGTGAAATAATTTTGACTGGCTCAAGTAGCATTTATAATCAAAGGACTGAGGGTACTGGTGGGTCTTTGTTTGTTTGATTTGAGGTGTAACGTCCCCGTCAACACTATAATTGTCATTTTGGAGATGTTGCTTCCAATTGTGTGGGACTTTTACCCAACATTGAGATGAAATGGCCCCTCAAGCCCTGTCATCCAATGATACCAATAGGGTTACTAGGCATGGACGGTCCGACGCGCTTTGCCTGGGCAGGTTTTAGTCCTCTAAGCGGTTTACCAGTACTCGTGAGCGGTCGTTTTCATCTCTGCGTGGAAGCATCATGCAGCCCATCTATTTCTTCAAGCCCCGATGGGTGGGGGCTGACTGGTGGGTCATTTGTCTCCAAGTGTAGGCTTGGTAAACTGTCCCGGACTGAGACTTACACGTAAGCTGTTTGTTTAACCCTTAAATTTCAGTAATTTTAGCAAAGAGTGTAAACCTGGTCAGACGTCGCTTAATGTGGCATCTGATTAGATTTCCACTGCCAATGTCCCCATACACGAGCCCAGTCCAGTTTTTACTTTTTACACAGCGTACAAACGTTACAAGGAGGAGATTAGCGCTACTATAAATAACTTTTGTTTGTTTGATTTGAGGTTTAACGTCCCCGTCTTCACTGTAAAGGTCATTTTGGAGACGTTGCTTCCAATTTTGTGGGACTTTTACCCGACATTGAGATGGAATGACATCTCAAGTCCTGTCGCCCAATGAAACTTATAGGGTTCATAAGCATGGACGGTCCGACTCGCACCGCTTTACCTGGGCAAGCTAAGATCCTCTAAGCGGTTTACCAGTACACGTATGCGGGTCGGATTCAGCTCTGCGTGGAAGCATCATGCAGCCCATATATTTCTCCAAGTCCCTATGGGCAGGGTCGCTATAAATAACTGGTACCAGCATAATGTGCAGGGTCAGCGACAGTTAAGTGGGTAATAGCAAGCAGGAAGTTCTGTAGTTATGCCCTCAACCTTGAAAAAGTTAGGCGGGGGTGGGGCGGTGTATTTGATTCTGGCTTGTCCATTCGTTTATCTGTTGATTTGCGAAGCTTTCTTATACCAAACACAACTTTGAAACCATGCATGCTAGTGTTTTGAAACCATGTATGCTAGTGTTTTGAATTTTTCGTATATTGATTGCTTGTGAAAAAATAGTTGACACGTTTTTTTGTTCTTATCCGAAGTATCTCCCCTTTTGGGGTTTGTTTCTTTCAATTAATAACATGGAAACCTCACAAGCAAGATATCTGTAAAACTATTTGAGCTATGGCCTTGAAGTTTGGTATACTGATTGGAACTCAGGAGGAGATCACCTGGTTAAATTTTGAACTAATTATGTCCCCCCTCCACACACACACACACACACACCTCTTCGGGGTCTGTCCGTCTGTCACAAAAACGGTCAAGCTATCTTCAGGAAACTTTTTATGATTACTAGTCAATATCACACGACGTGCAGAGTGCATGAACTATAACTCTAACATTTATCCTTTTTGAGTCATCACCCTTGTAAGTTTGTCGGTCACAAAATCGTGCATGTATGTATGGGAAAATCTTGTCCAGGCAATAACCTTTTTTTATTTTTTTTAGTTGATTTTTAAATTACTTGACAGAAATGTTAACCACCACGAGACGATGTGTCACACACATGACCCAGGTCGGTACCTCAAAGGTCAAGGTCATACTTAGCGGTCAAAGGTAATAAAGGGGCCTCTTTTCTTATTCGGTCAATAACTTTCTTATTCCTTGATGGATTTTGAAATTACTTGGCAGAAAATGTTAACCATCATGAGACGAACTTGACAGGCTGATAGGGAAAGACTAGTACATGACCTGATTAACATTTGAAAAAGAACTCTGAAAAATTTTATTCGGTAATTGTCTTTTAAAATAATGGGTATTTAAGGACAAGCATATGGCTGGGGGCATAGTGTTTTATAGACACCATCTCTAGTTAGTAACTTTGGATCGACTGGTAAGCCAATGCACCAGTACACGAGCACGGTCCAGTAATCACATCTCAATGATTTGTAAAAGCCCAACAAAATTGGAAACAATGTCTTTTAAATTACTAGTGTTGACGTTAAACCTCACCACAAACAAAACAAACTTTTTACACAGCGCTCTGATGTCACGCTCTGGGTTTTGTGTGTGGTCTGTGATAGTCACGTGGACAATAGCAGGCGGTTAGTGACGCAGACTGTTGGTACTCGTTAAAATGTCATATTATAATAAAAAGTTGTGCAATGATTATTTTTTTATTTAATTTTTGTTTTGTTTTTATCTCGCCCAAGAGTAGTGGGGATTATAGCAATGATGTTGTCCGTCCGTCTGCCTGTCTGTCTGACTGTCCGTAACACTTTTTTGTCCGCTCTGTATCTCATGAACCCTTTGATAGATTTTCATTAAACTTTCGTCAGATTTTCCTCTCAATGAGCTGATGTGCAGATCCCATAAACAATAGAGGTGCAGATAGGCCTGAGTCGGCCTTGGTAGCTCAGTCGGATGCGTATCTTGGCCGGTGATCTTGAGAACGCAGGTTCAATACCTGCCGGGGTAGACAACATTCTTTCATGGATATTGGACATGAAATCTTTTCGACGGTCATTCTCTCCCTTCCGCTGATTCAAGAAGGGAAGTTGTCCATTTCTGGCGAAAGAATGTGCACTGTACTGGTTAACCGCTTACGTATAAGCCTGCCCAGGAAAAATGTGGGTAGGTAAACTGACCGGCTCAAAAATGACTGCAGTGAGTAAACAATGTAGATCCTGATCAAACAACATAGTTTGCCGCATCTGAACTGCTTATGGCTAGGCATACGTTGGTTAATCGGCATATATTTTGTATCTGGACTGTTTGCCAAAGTCCTAAAATAGGGAGGGTTAAGTGGCATCGGCTCCGTGTCCGTGCTTTTTGCCGAAGATGTAAAATAAAGACGAAAGGCTTGCGGGCCCATCACGAAACACGCCTATATAATATGACCCCCTTAAACCCCACTTTATACAGTGAAACTATGGTTTGCAGGGGTATACATTACTTTTAATATTTCCGCTCAAAACATAGATTGTGGGTACTCGTTAGAACCGCCTCGCTGAGGCGGTTCTAAGGAGTTCCCACAATCTATGTTTGAAGCAGAAATACATGTATGGAAAATAACAGAATTTATATCTAAAAAAAATCATTTTTGTGTTAAATTTTTTCCAATATGTTTGCATAGGCGTGTTTTCGTAATGCTCGGTAGCTCAGTCGGATGCGCGTCTGACTGGTGATCAAGAGCGCGCGGGTTCAATACCTGTCGGAGTCGGCTACATTCTTTCGTGGAGATTGATCCTGAAATCTTTTCTACGGTCATTCTCGCCACACTCTATAAATGCAAGAAACCTAATTTCTAATGCCTGCTGGAGGAAACTCAATGAGGGACATTAATCTTGTCTTGCTGTGAACCTTGAGCTGATGTTTTTTTTTTTTTTGTTTTTTTTTTTTTTTTTTTTTTTTTTTTAATTAGTGTATTGTTATATCAATTGGCAATGGTCAGATCCCTTACATTATCACTGAACAAATCGGATAAGTCTGATGTGATGAGAGCTCAAGAGAGAGATTTGAGGAAGGGGTATGTATTTTCATCTAAGGATTACTTTGTAAAAAAAAGTCACATCTCATCAGACTTTATAAGTCTAGCCTATCTGCTGCGTGGACAATACATTAGAAGACTTCGACTACAAGGGACAACACCTCCTATTACAGAGCACCGCTCGAAGAACCTACCATACAGGTAAGTCGGGCGCACAACAAATGGCGACGAGGATGGGATATTTGTTGTCGCCACAACAAATGACGACGAGGATATAAGGTTAGTAAATTATTGAATATGTTACTATATTTTAACCGTTATGTTCGTTAATTGTTGGCTGTAGTTCGGTGGGGAGACACCATTTTGGCAAAAAAGAAAAACAAAATCGAAAATGTAAAAATAGTCCTTTTTGATATATTAAAAGTAGAAGTAAAACAAAGATCAGGAATTGATACAATTAACTCACTCCATCCATAAAAGACACCAAAGGGAAAGAAATACAAACATTAAGCGACCAGACCATAATGGAAACCCAAACAAAGGAAGGCCATATGGACAGCTACTTTCCCACAAAATGGCCATATGGTCATCCAAAATAAAAAGACACAAGTGATACACACAGTAAGTAACAAACAACAACATAAATAAATCGCCACAGAAGAGCCGCCTTGGAACGGTCAGTGGAAGATTTCCACTGGGGGGCTTAAATCGATTTTACGTGGCCACAATCCTCGCCCTTACTTCCGTCGCGATTTAGACAAAAAATTTGTTCAGTCCGCATGAAGGCCTCCTAACTCATCAGTGTAACATCTCCGTGATCACAGAAATCAAAGAACCACAGAGGTGAGACAACGGTGAGGACTCGACAGCAAGAAACCACTGAAATGCTGGAGCAAAAGAAAACCAACAGTTAGACTCCGATGAGCCCGACCAGAGACAGAGCATCAGGCACCAACCAACATTATCTCTTTAATTTTCAATAAGCCTTTACGTTGGAGCCGTCATAGAATCTGAGGCCTGACCCACCGGCGTGCAATTAAAGAGGGAAGCAAAGTTGCCAACCGTGATTGGGTTAACTACCATGCATGCAGTCTGTCGTATAATATCCATGTTGTACCCAATCTTTTTATATCGAAGAATGATTTTACGAAATTGGGTGCTGAAGTCATTGCGGTTATATATTTTTCTGAATTTATATACCAAGTCACCATAAAATTCGGGTTCCGATAGACCTTGTTGCAGAAGAGATTTAAGTCCAATATTGAATTTTGAAATTAAATCAGAATAGCGTCTATAAAATTTTGAAAAGGCTTTGCGTAGTTTATGGTACCGATAACCCTGATTAAGGAGTTTAGCCGTTAATAATTTATTACGAGTGTTGAAGTCAGTTACATGACTACACACTCTAGCAAATCGAATTAATTGCGAAATATAAACGCCATAGGATGGCGCACGAGGAACATCACCATCCCAAAAAGGAAAATTTACAATCTCAAAATCAAAGTCATCGCGTTTATCATAAATTTTGCACGAAACAAATCCATCTACAATAGATAGATGTAAATCCAAAAACGGGGCCTCGGTATCAGAAGAATTTGCTTTATTTAACTGAAGTTCTAGGGGGTAAATCTGACTGATCAAACCATCAAAATAGGTATTATCAATATTTAATAAATCATCTAAATATCTAGAAGTAGAGCTAAAAGCTTCAATAATTTCAGATTGGTTATCAATGGAAAGCGACAAAATGAAGTCTCTTTCATAACAATACAAGAACAGATCAGCCACAAGAGGTGCGCAATTAGTACCCATCGGAATACCCACAATTTGTCTAAATAACTTAGTACCGAATCTAATATAAATATTGTCAAGTAGAAAGGTGAGGGCATCACACACTTTCTGACATGACCAAAGTGTATAATTCTTATGCTCTTTAGAAGTGAAAAATGCATTTCTGACATTACATGCAAGATATGGAGAATCTTCTCTGTGAAAAGACCAGTCAATTAAATCATTAAGCTTTTCTTTTATAAGATTATGAGGAAGTGTAGTGTAAAGAGTGGAAAAATCGTAGGTAGACAGACTAGAAGCACGAAACTGTCTAGATTTCAATTTATTTAAAACCTCATTCGAATTTTTTATAGACCAAAACAGATTTCTTCCTGATCTTTCAAAGACTTTATCACAATATTTAATTACATGCGTTTTAATAGCAGTAAGACAGGAAGTTAATAATTTAGAAAGTTCAGTGGTAGTGCAAGAACTAGAATTTGCAATAAACCGTGCTTTGTAAGGTTTTTTAACCCTATCACTGGGTTATTGTGTTGTGTTTTTTTAGGATGTCTTATAATAGTTGCACTGCCTCCATTTCATTTATTTGGAGAAAAATTTCCCCCAAATGTCGGTGAATTCATTTTTGTAAGTTGTTTTATATGATTGCACTGCCTCTATTCCATTTATTTGGAGATATTGTCTCAATTGTCATTTCACATGACACTGCATTACTATTTTGTACTGCTATAATCGCTTTGCCTCCGGTTCATTGGTGTCAATTTTCTTATTTACATTATTTGTAGCCTCTAGGCAGAATCTTCATCTTTCATGATAGAATGAAGATGAAATACTTGAAATTTTAGCGCATATCACAAATTGTGATGAATGGCTTTATTGATCAGTTACCCACAACATAGCAACAGTTGTCTGCAGATGAATTTCTGCCAGGCTGCACTCGTAAGCATGCAGCCATAGCAATGATGGATAAGAGTACAAAATCTATTCAGGAAGTATGAATCTAAATAATTACTGACGATATGTAAAATTTAATTCCTGTACAAAGAGAAGACTGGACACAGAACAGTCCCTTGTGGGACACCAGATAAAATTGAAGCCAATATAGTTTTCTCATTAACAACTAGCTGTTTTCTGTAGCAAAGGAAGGAATCTATCCATTTTTTTGAATCTAAAATCTTCATCAGCTTTCCAATATTGAAAAGAAAGTAGATGATTTAGTTCAATTCATAAAGACCACACCCAGTTTTTATAGATCTCCCTCCGATTCTCCAACTCGGTACCCATCTGGCTTGCAGAACCAAAATTGGCCCAGGCAAAGGTCTCCAGATATATACCGGGGTGGGTCCCCTCGTGGCAGACAGTCATATGGTTACAGGAATTCGCCATCAAGGCAAGAGATGGCTTATAGGGACGATCGAGCATTCAATTATCTCAATAGAATTCCTAGCAGAGCGAATGGTGATGGCAACTATACCATGGGTGATAGGTATCACCGAGGCTATAGTCCTTCACCAGGTCCTGCATACACGACCGTTTCTTTAAATCAGTCCTTGTCATTTTATCTTCCGAGATACCCATCTCAACAGTATTTATATGATGGACATTCGTATCCATCGTCTGGTAACTTTTGAAATTGAGGCTACAGACAAGGTTCTTCACTTCATTTTTAGCAACATAAATGTTTTAATTTTAATAGGTTTATATTCTGTAGACGATCACTGTCGTCGATTACTGTCAATGATTATTTCCGGCGATTTTCTTATCTATTATTATCCGCGTGATTTCTTCACGAGAATGACAATTTTGTGTTTTGTTTTGTAGTTGTATTTTATTTTTGTGTTCATACTTTTCTGCTTTAATAGCCATTTCTCTACAAGGGCAGTTTAATTGCTGCCAACAATTCTTATATTTTTGCCTTGAGATTTGACTTTTTCATTATGAGATGGGGAGAAAGTTATGCATTATATGTAACTAAGGGCGTGACATATGTGCAGTTTTGAAACTCAAGGGTGATATATCTGGCTGCAAGATATGACTGGAACTAAGTACATGCTTGTTGTATAAATTGGTTATCTGTATGTCAGAATTACATTGTAACTAGTTGCGTTACGGTCTTATCACTATTTTTAGTGTATCCCATTATTGGCATGATGCGTGTCTGTTCATATTTTTTGTCAAAATGAGTTTTGTGGCAAAATAATGGCTATGTTGGTTATATATTTCTGTAGAACATGTATTCTTTAAACACATAGATTATGCTTATTGGCTTCATTTCTTAAACTACGCTTTAATAAATGATCTTGTTTGGCTATTTTGGAACAATTCTTCCTGAACTTTGTACGTACAATAGATTTGCATTATCTATACTGTGTGTGTCCTTGCATTTGTAGCTTTAATGCTTAATATTTGAGATATATATTTATTCTAAAGATTGAACTATTTTGTAGCTCAGTTTTAGGAAAGAAGGTTCAGTAACTTAGTAGTCATTGCATGGCACACCTATGTAATTTTTGCAGTTGTTTCATTTGTTTATTTGGCAATGCAGGGATGTTCTTGTGTATATGGATTCGGGAGCTGACATAGCTTGTATGCTGGTCAGCTGGTGTGTCCATGTATGCGGAATATTGCTGATTTTGGAAAAGATATTCACTGTACTGGTTAACTGCTCAGGGCTAAGCTTGCCCAGGAAAGTATTGTTGGGTTGACTGGCTGACTCGGCATGACCATGTCCTTTTTTAATTTGGCCGTAAAATCGGACACTTATTAAATTGCTTTTTGACATTGGCAGGAGTGTCCCCGGGATCAGTTTTCGGTGGGTACCTCTTCCAATAATACACAGTGGGTTTTCTGTCTTTTATTCAGACATATTTCTGCACGATGGGTTGTATTCTGCAGGCTGTCGTGTAGAATTCTAAATTCCTGTTCATTATGAACGGCTCTTAGGATATAGATTTTTGCTATAAGTGATTGTTGTTAGGTGATGTGTCTCTCCACTGCGTACTTATTTTGTCCGCATTTGAGTGCTCTCAGAATTGGGAATAATAGCTCGGTATTTGGTGAATAATAATAATAATAATAATAATAATAATAATAATAATAATAATAATAATAATAATAATAATAATAATAAAATACACTAAATTTTCAGTACAGTATTATCTTTTATGTTAAAGTACTTATCATGTAGTAATTATTTTCAACAGCATCCTAAAATCATTAATATTTAAAATTGGTAGATTTGTTATTCGTGGAACTACAATATTCCAGGCTTTACAGAAGGTGTGTTTGCTGAAACTCCCTCGTATTTCTATTTACCTATATTCAGTTACTCTCTGTGGTTGTTTAAAATGTTCACACATCATGTGCAATAAAATGCATTCGACCACAACGGTTTCTACTTCAGATTAATTTTCCTTTTGTTCTATGTAGGTTAACATGTGTGATGATTATTATGTCTCCCCCGAAAGATTTTTTTTCGGAGAGACATATTGTTTTTCCCTCGGGCGTCTGTCTGTCTGTCTGTCCGTCTGTCCGTCTGTGACACTTTCGTGTCCGCTCTATAACTTGAAAACCGTTAAAGCTATCTTCACGAAACTTCATATAAATATTAATCAGCATTAGACAACGTGCAGTGCGCAATAACTGTAACTCTCGCATTTATACTTTTTGAATTATCTCCCTTGGAAGTTTTGCGGTATGTATATTTGTATGGGCAAATCGTGTCCGGTCAATTACTTTCTTATTTTCGGATGGATTTTAAAATTACTTGGCAGAAATATTAACAACCATAAGACGATGTGTGGTGCGCATGAGGCAGGTCGGTACCTCAAAGGTCAAGGTCATACTTAGAGGTCAACGGTAAAAAAGGGCATTTTTTCGTGTTTGGTCAATAACTTTCTTATGTTGAGATGCATTTTAGAATTACTTGGCAGAAATATTAACAACCATGAGACGATGTGTGATGCGCATGAGGCAGGTCGGTACCTCAAAGGTCAAGGTCATACTAAGAGGTCAAATGTCAAAAAAGGGGCATTTTTTCGTGTTTGGTCAATAACTTTCTTATTTTAAGATGGATTTTTAAATTACTTGGCAGAAATATTAACAACCATGAGACGATGTGTGTGCGCATGAGGCAGGTCGTTACCTCAAAGGTAAAGGTCATACTTAGAGGTCAAAGGTCATAAAAGGGGCCTTTTTTCGTATTTGGTCAATAACTTTCTTATTTTGAGATGGATTTTGAAATCACTTGGCAGAAATGTTAACCAATATAAGACGATGTGTTGCGTGCATGACCCAGGTTGGTACCTCAAGAATGTCATACTTAGAGGTCAAACGTAAAAAGGGGGCCTTTTGGGGGGTTTGTCAATAACTTGCTTATTTTTAGATAGAATTTAAAGTCAATTGGCAAAAATGTTAACAACCATGAGGCGATGTGTTGCATGCATGATTCAGTTTGGTACCTAAAATGTCAAGGTCATACATAGAGGTCAAAGGTCTAAAAAGGGGCCTTTTTTCGTGTTTGGTCAATAACTTTCTTATTTTTAGATGGATTTTGAAATTGCTTGGCAGAAATGTTAACCACCATGAGATGATGTGTTGCACGCATGACCCAGTTTGGTACCTGAAAGGTCAAGGTCATACATAGAGGTTAAAGGTAAAAAAGGGGGCCTTTTTGTGTTCTGTCAATAACTTTCTTATTTTTAGATGGAGTTTGAAATTACTTTGCAGAAATATTAACCACCATGAGACGATGTGTTGCGTGCATGACCCAAGTTGGTACCTCAAATGTCAAGGTCGTACTTAGAGGGCAAAGGACAAAAAGGGGCCTTTTTTAGTGGTCAGTCAATAATTTTCTTATTCCTGGATAGATTGTGATATTACTTGGCAGAAATGTTAACCATCGTGAGACGATGTGTTGCACGCTAGACCCAGGTCGGTACTTCCAAGATCAAGGTCATACTAAGAGGTCGGAGGTAAAAAAAGGCTTTTTTGTGTACGGCCAATAACTTTTTTATTTTTCCATGAACATTTTTAAAGTTACTTTGCAGAAATGTTCATCGTCATTAGATGATGTGTTGCACACAAGACCCAGCTCAATACCTCCAATGTCAAGGTTATACTTAGAGGTCAAAAACGGAGGAGACATCTGTGTTTTTGTAGAAAAAACAAATTCTAGTATTAATGTGTTGTCATGCTAGTACATTTAGTGTGGCAGAGTGATATTTTATCATGCTGTGCATCAAGTGCACATGTGTGATATTTGATTTTGCCTTTTTGATGTATTTTTTTATTTATGGTAGATTCTGTTCTGTTTAGAATGCTTATTACTATTAAAATGCTTTGCGTTCACACTGGACAGCAATTTTTATTATGAGACAAGCATTAGAAAAAGATAATTTCTAAATTACAGATTAAAATCTAGTTGCTTGCCCTTTCTATGTAATGTGAAGCATGCACACTGCAGTGATTCTTAGATGTTATCTCTTTGGCTAACATTGCTTGATGGTATCCCTTAACTTTTATGGGCCCTTAACACTGACACGTTGTGTGCTGTGGCTGGATGCATTATTGAGGAATTTTGTCGCCTCAGAAGCATTTTTCTGTCAAGGAAATTTGTATCTTGAATCATAGTCCGTTACTATCTTAAGAAATTATTCGTATGTCTCTACATGTTGTGAGCGTTTACATGCAAGTGATGTGTTTTCCTACATGGCATCCGTTTGAGTGACGTCACACAATAGTTCTTTGTACCTGTGTGGGCGTCATACATCCTGGTGACATACATTTTTGTTTATCTATATGACATCAGTTTTGGGTGACGTCACACAATAGTTATTTGTACCTGTGTGGGCGTCATACATCCAGGTGACATACATTTTTGTTTTTCTACATGACATCAATTCTGGGTGACGTCACGCGATAGTTCTTTGTCTGTGTGGATGTCATCCATCTTGGTGACCTACATTTTCATGTTTCCTACATTGCATCGGTTTTGGTGACGTTGTACAATAGTTCTTTGTACCTGTGTGGGCGTCATCTGTTCTGGTGACATGCATTTTCATGTTTCCTTATATGACATCAGTCTGAGTGACGTTTCGCAATAGAATTGTACCTGTGTGGGCGTTGTCCTTTCTGTTGACATCCTTTTTCATGTTTACTGTGTGACATTGGTTATGATGATGTTGCACATGGTGCTTTGTAGCTGCATGGGCATCATCTGCCCTTGTGTCACAATTTTCATATTTCTGTCGTCACTTTGTAAATGTGGTGTTTGGTCTGGGGCTGTTCCATGCTAGTGCTTTGTAACTGCATGACTAGTTCCTGATCAAGTGCCACATCTTCTTATTCCATTTTGTCACATTATCATTATCATTTGGCAACTACTGTAGCAGAGCTCTGAAACTCCATGTCATTTGTCAATTCAGACATCGAACTCCTGAACATGAGTGAGGATGTACTATGGCCAATGATACCCATTTTCTATCTTATTGGCTGTTTTCTACAAAGAGATGCGATTGAATTTTGGCTTGGTTCAACTAACTATTCTTTTGTCAGGCTTCATATAGATGTGCATCGTCATTGACATAATTTTAATGATGCATTGATTCATATGAACATTTTAGGCAGTTGGTTGACTATTGGTGTTGTTCATCTGGCATTTTCCTCATTCAGTTCTGGACCTTTGGGTCTGCATTGTAATGTGGTAAAATGTTTACATACATTTTTCCGTCTATCTGTTATCATCTGTCATGCCATATCTCATTTTGTAAAAAGTCATGTGACTGTGAGTGGTCTGGTCTGTGTTCACACCCTCATAGATCGGATCATTATGATCAAACATATGTATATATGTTTATGCACGCGTCTGTATAGAAATGGACCCAAAGACAAGTTTTTAATATGAATGACTTTTTCTACTCCCATTGATTCATATTGTTCTAGGATGCCACCAACAACTAATAGAGCAAGAAGTCGTTTCTAAGACCATTGTCAGGTCTGCGGGGCATACTCTCCCAATGTTCTTAAGCACATGTTAAGGGCCATTTACCTTGGTATCTGGACTCTCCCACTTCATGCGTAGACTGCCATATGTTAACAGGGAGCGGGAGTGAGTGCCAGAAGGTGCATGGCTGGCACTAGGTTTTCGGTGGGGATTATCTGCTGCAGGCCTGGTTTCTGCTGATGAACGGGTTATTCCTGTTCCTCAGTAAGGAACTTGGCCTGGTGTCCCCCATTGAGTTGCTGGGCTGTGCTGCAATTCAGGGGCTGGCTCCCTCTACCGTTAAGTTCTCGGAGGAAGAATATTTCTTCCTCAGAGAGTACGACCAAAGAGCTGGGTTAGAGCCACTTCAACCTGGTGAGTACATGGTGATTCCCCTAAACGACTCATTTGCCTGGTACACCCTGAAACAATGTCTCGACTCACCTCCCACCTCAACTCTCAGGCAATGGCTAGGCTTCAGGATTACACCAGGTATTCTTTGGCTAATGGTTTTGATCCGCAATTAGAGCATCCTGTGGTGAAAAGGGGATCACTGATACCCATTTTCACCTGGATAGCTACTTTGGTCGTCAAAACCATTCATTGACAGACCTGGAGTACTCGGAATCTCTCCCTATACATATTCCTTTTGCTGTGGCAAACTATGTGTTTCCTAAAAAGTGGCATCTTCTATCTGATCATGTGGGGGCTGACCAGAGGTTGAGAACCTCAAATAATCAAGTTCACCAGCTATATGGCAGACTGAAGAGTTTGTTGGATGCACATCCAGAGGCCGTTGGAATCGGCGAGGTTGGCTTGGACCTGACCACACAGTGTAGACATGGCTGTCATAACCCGAAATACTGTTATGATCAAAAGGTCCAGGGGCAGCGCGGATTCCTTCGACTGGCTTTTCAGCTTGCTAAAGAAACAAATAAAGTACTGGTATTGTATATACGAGATAGTGGTACTGGTGAAGCTACAGAGGGGATTCTAAACCCAATTCACCGCCATTGTTTTGTTGGGAAGGAGAAGGTGTATATTCAGTGGTACACTTCTTTACCCAACGGTTTCTTTAGTATTTCCCCTGTGACTGTTGATGACCCGGTAGCTATGTTTGCTCTGAGAACACAGGATTTATCGAAGCGTATTTTGCTTGAGTCGGACTCTGGATATCCAGGTTAATTCCCCTGGGCTGTCCATAAAGTACTAAATGATGCTGCTAGATCATTGTGCATTATTGTAACAGAGTTAGTAATAATAATAATAATGCAGCCAGGTTGTACAACTTGCCCTGGTAATTTCACGCTATTCATGATACAGCCACTGTTAAACCCTGTTTGGTATTATGCAGCCAGTTCGCGGAAGACTTGACATGTTTGACTGTTTATTTTTGGGATTCGGATTCAGCCAGTCTTCATTTTACATTGAATACATATCGCGTTAATTTGCATTGACTCTAAAAAAGAGCTAAAATATTGTAAGTGTGGCTTGTTACTTGAAAGGAAAATGGGGTATGTTAAGGGTAAGCTAGCTCGTTAAGACTCGCTACCCCGGCATGGATTATATAACTGTTTGCTAAGCTAACTCCTTCCTTTATTTCTGTTGCAGTTCTGAAATCTAAATAACAGTAAGTGATACTTGTAATTTTTCACTGTAGTGGTTTGGAGCTGCACCCTCCTTGCATAAGCATGTTTTAGGATTCACTATGAAATGCGCATGCTGTATATGTAATGTATGTAAAATAAGGAAGCAATGTCATTTTTGTTATCTTTATAATTGTTTGACCCATTTGGTGCCGGAGGCCCAAAACGGGTAGTCTGATCAGGATCTACACTGTTTGCAATCTGTTTGCAATCTATCCTCTTCATTATAGGTCAGTTACCATTGTGGATATTGGCCTCGCCTGGGCCATGTGCTGAATGCCAGATTCTGCATTGGAAAGGCAAGTGGTTTTTTCTCCAGGTACTTCAGTGTTCACTAACCTTTGATGAATAATCGGGTTCAAATGAATATCAAAAGTGGAAAAATATCACTCATCATATTCGTACATGAATAAAATGATGTAAAGCATGCGCATGGTAGTGGCTCTTAAGAGAATGCTATTTATAGCTTTAAAGTAGTCTTTCAAGTTTTATACTTAGTCAATACTTCGACTATACTATTGGTCGTTTTCTACACTTTGTTCTAGTACAGGCCACGAGTGGTTGCAGCTTGTTTTTTTCTGTCCAAAGTCTCGAGTCTTCAGGTCTTACACTGACATATTTTTTTTCAGCAATACACATTGTATTATGTTTTGCTTGTAAGTGTGGAGCTGAACTCTCAAATGGCCTATGGCATGAAGTGGCTATATTCATAATTTGTATCATAGGATTCAGGAAAGTTGCTATGTGCTATGTCTGAGGAACAGCTTTTCTACTGTGTAGAATTTTTTGTGTATATATATATATATACTACTCAAAGTTTGATAGGGATCACTTTTTATGTACCAAATTTTGCACAGAAAATTTATAAGTTCTTGACAGAATTTGTACTAAATATCTTAAGCAGAAACTCGTGTGCAGTTCAGTACTCATAAAAGTGTACACTTCTCACAATTTGCAAATGAATTCATGCACCCCCAAAATCTTGCGTAGCACTGCTTTCCAACAGACCAATCAAACTTGTCAGTGTTCCTTTACCAAGCGTAAAAAGGACTTCATTTGATTTGTGAAACACTAAAATGCCTAGGGGGATAATTAAGAAACCGTCTGAGCCCCGAAGAAATGAATCGTTGCGTCGGAATGTTGGAATCTTGCGTCTCTCAACGTCGTGTTGCTGGGATTCTGAATGTGTCTCAGAGCGTGGTTTCACGAATGTGGAGTCGGCATCTTACCCACGGAAATCCTTCACACAGCCGCGGCGGGGTCGAGAAAGGGCTACAACTCAACGTCAGGGCCGTTTCTTGTTGATTCAGTCTCGACGTCAACGGTTCCTGAACGCTACGCGTTTGCATAACGAGCTTATGAACGGAACTGGAGTACGAATTTCTACACAAACTGTCAGAAACGGACTCCACGAGTTCGGACTTAATGCCATGAGGCCTGCTGTACGTGTCCCGTTCACGAGACAGCACGTGCTAGACCGGTTAGACTTTGTCAGAACTCACGTCAGGTGGACAGTTCGTGACTTGACGCCAGTACTGTTTACTGAGGGGTCCAGATTCTGTCTAGACTTCACTTATAAACGTCAATTAGTGTGGCGAATGTCTAAACAGCGTTTCGATGACTTGAATGTGGCAGAGCATGATCGCTATGGAAAGGGGTCAGTCATGGTTTGGGCTGGGATAAGCGTGAACGGTAAACCTGACTTGAACGTCGTTGAAAACGGAACGTTAATGGCAGTGAGGTACTGTAATGAGATTCTTGATGAGTTTGTGAGACCATATGCAGATGCTATCGGCCCGGACTTTATTCTGATGGATGATAATGCCCGTCCCAACCCTGCCAACGTCACTGATTCCTACCGGGAACGTGAGACAATCGTTCGTATGGACTGGCCTGCTCGGTCACCGCACTTAAATCCGATTGAGCATGCGCGGGACATGCTACAGAGTGTTGTTTCAGCCCGACCTGTGCATCCGAGGACTTTACAGGAGCTCAAAGATGCATTGGTTGCTGAATGAAAGCTGATTTCACAAAACCGGATACAGACTCGGATTACGAGCATGCGCAAGCGATGTCGTACTGTAATTGATGCCCTTGTACGCCATACACGTTATTAAGCACGTTTGTCTAAACAAATTTGGAAATTTGTGAAAAATCAGTTGTCCAAATCCCTTCGTGTTACGGCAAATTTTGGGGGTGCCAAGACGTTTGCTGTTGTCACGCTTGAATGCAGTACCAGTTGACAAAATTAATCACTAAGTTTTGTGAAGGATACGTTTTCTATCATTATGTATCAAATTTGGATTCAGCTGATTAATTCATCCAAAAATTATTTTGCATTAAAATAAAAAAGTGATCCCTATCAAACTTTGAGTAGTATATATATATATATATATATATATATATATATATATATATATATATATATATATATATATATATATATATATATATATATATATATATATATATATATATATATATATATATATATCATTACAACATACCAAAGATTTAATTAGATTTTGGTGACCTTGACCTTATTTTCAAGGGTACAGGCGCCACAAGACAGTCAATTTTGGCTTTGCCCGCCATGTCATGAACAAGTGCATGACATTTGGTCAAACTTGCAATGGAACAATATACCGTTGCAACATATCAAAGTTTGAGTTATCTGCACCCTATCTCATGGATGAAGTTGGGTCAAACTTGGTACAGTATATCATGGCAACCTACCATAGATTGCACGACCCGCAGAAAAAGCGACCGACTGAAGTCGGTTGATTTTCTAAGAGTGCCCTAAAATCACCGTGTCATTCTGTCAGTCTGTCCGTCCGTAACCCGTTTGTGAAAATTGGTGATAGTGACTTAACAGCTTGGAATATTAAACAATTTTTGGCATACTGATAGATATCAATGAGATCTAACCAATGAACTTGCGAGATATTACATTCCATTTAGTATAGCCTCTCCGAGGCGAAAAATGTGAAAATTTTCGAACTGCTTCTCCTCGGAAACCGTTTGGCCGATTGAAGTCAAATTTCATATGGAGCCTCTATGGGATGGGGGAAACCAAAATTTGCTCATGGGGTCCAGGTCACATGACCAAAATGGCCGCCAAGCCATATATGGTCTGTCTGTCCGTCCGTAACCCGTTTGTGAAAATTAGTGATAGTGACTTAACCGCTTGGGATATTAAAACAATTTTTGGCATACTGATAGATATCAAAGAGATCTAACCAATGAACTTGCGAAATATTACATTCCATTTAGTATAGCCTCGCCGAGGCGAAAAATGTGAAAATTTTCGAACTGCTTCTCCTCGGAAACCGTTGGGCCGATTGAAGTCAAATTTCATATGGAGCCTCTATGGGCTGAGGGAAACCAAAATTTGCTTATGGGGTCCAGGTCACATGACCAAAATGGCTGCCAAGCCATATATGGTAAAAACCCTTCAAAAATAGTCTTTTCCAGAACCACTGGGCAGATTTCCACGAAACTTGATAAATAACATCTGGGATGTAGGCCCATCATAAATTGCTAAAATGGTGACCCTGGGTTGACCTTGACCTTCTTTGTGCCTAGGTCAAACTTTGACACATATGCTTTTGTATTTGAAAAGTGAGAATGCATTTTATCCTGCAAAAGATTCAGAATACAGTACTAAAGTATAAGATATATTTTTGCTCCTTACGATAAGGCGCATTTATTGGGGTAACCATTTTAGGTCCAGGTCACACGACCAAGATGGCCGCCATACCCATATATGGTAACACTCATAAAGCTAAAAGCATCCGGCGGGTCGTGCACTTCAGACGAAGCACTGGTTTGTTCAGATTTTGGTGACCTTTTGATTATTTTCAAGTGCACAGACCCCAGACAGTGAATTTTGGCTTGTTTGCACCTTCCCTCATGAACGATTGGATGAAATTTGGTCAAACTTAATTGGTAGATTATATCATTGCAACCTACCAGTGATTTGGTTAGATTTTGGTGACCTTTACCTTATTTTCAAGGGCATAGGCCCCGTAAGACTGTCAATTTTGGCTTTGTCTGCACCCCATCTCATGAACAAATGCACGACATTTGGTCAATTTTTGTTTTGTTTGATTTGAGGTTTAACGTACCCGTCAACAATGTAAAGGTCGTTTTCGAGACATTGCTTCCAATTTTGTGGGACTTTTACCCGAGATTGAGATGAAATGACATCTCAAGCCCTGTCGCCCAATGAAAGCAGTAGGGTTTATTAGCATGGACAGTCTGCCTCGCACCGTGGTTCCTGGACAGGCTTAGATCCTCTAAGCAGTTTACCAGTACCAGTGCGGGCCGGATTCAGCTCTGCGTGGAAGCATTATGCAGCCCATATATTTCTTCAAGCCCCTATTGGCGGGGGCCTAACATTTGGTCAAACTTGCAATGGTACAATATATCGTTACAACGTACCAAAGGTTTGATAAGTTTTTGGTGACCTTCTCATTTAAGAATAGATGAATTCTGGTCAAAATTGGTACAATATTTAAATACAACCTTCCAAACTTGATTTGATTTTGGTGATCTTGACCTTTCTAATGGCCTTTTAAGCTCACCGGTCACAAATATATAGGGACAAGGTGAGCTTTTGGGAGCACTTTTTATCCGTGCATGTGTACGTAAACAATTTCTTGAAACGATATCTCCTCCTAAACCACTGATCGGATTTTGACCAAAACTTCACAGGAATGATCCTTAGGTGGTCCCCATTTCAGAGTCGTTCAAATGGTTCTGGTCTGCTGCACATGAAGGTCAAAGGAGCCAAAAATAGATGTTTTTGCACTCAAACTTAAAAAATCTTCTCTTCTGATACCGCAAGGCCCAGGTCTTCGATATTTGGTATGTAGCTTCATCTAGTGGACCTCTACCAAAATTGTTAAAGTTATAGACCTGGGGCCAAAAATGCCCCCGCTCCAGGGCCCTTTGGTTTTACATAAACTTACATAGGGAAAACTAATCTTGTCTGAAACCAGAAGGATCAGGTGTTTGATATTTGGTATGAAGCTTCACCTTGTGGACCTCCATTAAGATTGTTCAAATTATAGCCCTGGCGCCAAAAATGCCCCCACCCAATGCCCCTGCCCCAGGGCCATTTGGTTTAATATAGACTGATATTTAGGGAAAACCTTTAAAACTCTTCTTGTCTGAAACCAGAAGGCTCAGATGTTTGATATATGGTATGGAGCTTTGCCTTGTGGACCTTTATGAAGATTGTTCAAATTATAGCCAAAAATGCACTCCGCCCCGGGGCCCTTTGGTTTTACATTGACTTATATAGGAACAAAATCTTAAAAACTCTTCTCCTCTGAAACCGCAAGACCCAGGTCTTTGATATTTGGTGTAAAGCTTCATCTCGCAGACCTTGATCAAGATTGTCATACTTTGAGGTCAAATGTAAAAGGTCAATACCTCCAATGTCAAGGCCATACTTAGAGGTCTAAAAGGGGGGGGGACATCTGTGTTTTTGCAGAAAAACGAATTTTAGTTTTTCTTATTTCTGTTCTAAAATATAGATTGTGGGTGCTCGTTACAACCGGCTCATCAAGGCGGTTCTAACGAGTACTTACAGTCTATATTTTGAGCAGAATAAAGAAAAATATTACAATTTTTAATTTCAAAATTTTCGTTTTTTCGGAGATAAAGGTTCGAATGTATTTGTATAGGAGTGTTTTCATAATGTAAAGGTTGAAGCAAAACTGTGGCCTAGAGAGAACATGGTTTTAAAGAAATCTGACCTACGAGGACTGTTCAAATATGAATGCAAGTAGAACGTTTTCTCATGCACTAATGCGAAAATCACCTGGAAATAAATATCACAGCGTAGAAAAACATTTTACCTATACATTGATACCAAACCTGTTAAAATCCGTGCACTTTAGCCATGTATATCGTTCGATAAACACTGTCTACTCTTGTCTACTAATACAAAACATGGTTGGAAGAAGGTCAGAGTACGCCGTTGAAATACGGTCCTATATTAAGAATCGTTGTATTCTTGGTATACGGTGCAAAGACATTTTTGATGAAATATGTTCGGTTTATGGGCATAATGAAATGTCTTTTCCGACAGTTTTTCGTTGGTGTAAGAAATTCAGCTGTGGGCTAGGCTCAACAGAAGAGGCACCACATGATCGTCGGCCGAAAAGAGCAACATCTGCCAAGATGGTTGCTAGAATGAAAGAAATAGTTGCTACCGATGCACGATACACCACTAGGCAAATAACTAGTATGGTTGGCATCTCATTAGGAGCAGCTCATACAATTCTGAAACGGGATTTGAAAATGAGAAAAATCTGTGCTAGATGGATTCCCCATCTGTTGACAGATGAGCAGAAAAAGACACGCGTTCAGTGCGCCAAGAAGTTGCTTAAAAAGTTTCCAAATTACAATGCACAGTCTTTCGCTAATGTCGTCACAGGTGACGAGACATGGGTTCACTTTTTTGAGCCAAAACGAAAGATTCAGAACAAAATATGGGCAACAAAGTATTGCAAAAGACCATGCATTGTAAAGCGGACCTTGAGCGTCAAGAAGGTAATGTATGCCATATTCTTTTCAAATCAGGGCCCTGCTATTCAGGTTGCTGTGCCTAAAGGCAAATCTGTAAATGCGAAGTTTTACAAGAATAAAGTTTTTCGTAAATTGAAGAAATATTTCAAAGAACGAAGACCCGCAACTGGATTGGCCAATGTCAGATTGCTACATGATAATGCGTCATCGCACAAGGCGTTCATTGTGCAAGACTATCTGAAGCAGGAAAAGGTTGTTGAACTCCCTCATCCCCCGTATTCCCCTGACTTTGCCCCGTGTGACTTTTTTTGTTCCCGCGGCTGAAAAAATACCTTTCTGCTCGAAATTTGTGCAGCGCAAACACCTCGGTTCTGCAATATTCCAGTGCCTTCATATTATATCTCGAAAAGACTACCAAAATGCATTCAATGATTGGATCAGAAGACTGAAAGTTTGTATATCTGTTAAAGAAGAATACTTTGAGGGGACAAAATAATTTTTTCATCGAAATTTGTCACGGAATCATTTTTATGTGCTTAGTTGCATTCATATTTGAACAGTCCTCGTATAATAGTGACCTAGGTTTTGTTCATATACAGTAATATTCCTATATTAAGACCACCTTTGGGACTGTTCCAAAGTGGTCTTTAAGACCACTTTTGAACAGTCCCACAGGTGGTCTCCCTGTAGAACATTCTCGATGTGAAAAACCAAAAGAAAATGTAACTGAAACCTTCTACATATGCTTTTAAAAGCGTAATTTGTCTTAATTTAAGGTGGTCTTAATAGCGGAATTTCACTGTAAATATACTACTCAAAGTTTGATAGGGATCACTTTTTAATGCAAAATAAGTTTTGGATGAATTAATCACTTGAATCCAAATTCGATACATAATGATAGGAAATGTATCCTTCACAAAACCTAGTGATTAATTTTGTCAACTGGTACTGCATTCGAGCGTGACAACATCAACCGTCTTGGCACCCCCAAAATTTGCCGTAACACGAATGGATTTGGACAACTGATTTTTCACAAATTTCCAAATTTGTTTAGACAAACGTGGCTAATAACGTGTATGGTCTCCACGGGCGTCAATTACAGTACGACATCGCCTGCGCATGCTCGTATCCGAGTCTGTATCCGGTTTTGTAGAATCAGCTTTCATTCAGCAACCAATGCATCTTTGAGCTACTGTAAAGTCCTCGGATGCACAGGTCGGGCTGAAACAACACCCTGTAGCATGTCCCGCGCATGCTCAATCGGAATTAAGTCCGGCGACCAAGCAGGCCAGTCCATACGAACGATTGTCTCACGTTCCAGATAGGAATCAGTGACGTTGGCACGGTTGGGACGGGCATTATCGTCCATCAGAATAAAGTCCGGGTCGATTGGATCTGCATTTGGTCTCACAAACACATCAAGAATATCATTACAGTACCTCACTGCCATTAACGTTCCGTTTTCAACGACATACAAGTCAGTTTTACCATTCACGCTTATCCCAGCCCAAACCATGACTGACCCTTTACCATAGCGATCGTGCTCTGCCATATTCAAGTCATCGAATCGCTCTTTAGACATTCGCCGCACTAATTGACGTTAATAAGTGAAGTCTAGACAGAATCTGGACTCCTCAGTAAACAGTACTGGCGTCAAGTCACGAACCGTCCACCTGACGTGAGTTCTGGCAAAATCCAACCGGTCTAGCACGTGCTGTCTCGTCAATGGAACACGTAAAGCATGCCTCATGGCATTAAGTGCGAACTCGTGGAGCCCGTTTCTGACAGTTTGTGTAGAAATTCGTACTCCAGTTCCGTTCCTAAGCTCGTTATGCAAACGCGTAGCGTTCAGGAAGCGTTGACGTCGAGACTGAATCAACAAGAAACGGCCCTGACGTTGAGTTGTAGCCCTTTCTCGACCCCGCCGTGTCTGTTTGAAGGATTTCCGTGGGTAAGATGCAGACTCCACATTCGGGAAACCACGCTCTGAGACACATTCAGAATCCCAGCAACACGACTTTGAGAGACGTCAGATTCCAACATTCCGACGCAGCGATTCATTTCTTCGGGGCTCAGACGGTTTCTTAATTGTCCCATAGGCGTTTTAGTGTTTCACAAATCAAATGAAGTCCTTTTTACGCTTGGTAAAGGAACACTGACAGTTTGATTTGTCTGTTGGAAAGCAGTGCTACGCAAGATTTTGGGGGTACATGAATCCATTTGCGAAGTGTGAGAAGTGTGCACTTTTATGAGTACTGAACTGCACACGAGTTTCTGCTTAAGATATTTATCAATATACCTAGTACAAATTCTGTCAAGAAATTTTAAATTTTCAGTGCAAAATTTTCTATATAAAAAGTGATCCCTATCAAACTTTGAGTAGTATATATGACCCATATTCAAACTAGTCGAGGTATTACCAAGACGAACATTCTGGTAAAGTGTCATAAAGATGGAAACAAAAATGTGGCATCTAGAGGATGCACAGGGTTAAAAATAATTTGATTTCGTGACCTAGTTTTACCCTGCCTAACCATCACGATAGTGGCGGGGTATTCTGTCTGTCTGTATGTCTTCTTCTTAAGGTTCCTCCGATAACTTATACGGGGCACACGTCGATGACGTTAAATGGGCTGGTGGTTTTTAATATTTTAAACTTATTATGAAATACCTTCCGGTGTCTTTCTGTCCATCCAACTGCACTATTTCTTCAAACTTTACATATACATATTGTTATTGGGGATGAATGTTATACACTTTTTAATGGGCAAAATACATCCATTTTTATAAGCTCGTTTTGAAAAAAAGGTCGTATTATGTCATGGGTTCGGCGTCCGTCCGTCCGTAAAGTTTTTTTTGTTTCCGGATAAATCCTCCTACAGTTTTCATCCGATTAGCCTGAAACTTGTAGATAGTTAGACTATGAGGTGGACATGTGCGTAACGTTTCAAGGTTAATCATACACCAAATATTAAAAGTGTTATTTTCCTTTGAAAATTGCGGTAAACATTTTCGTTTCCGGATATCTCCTCCTACAGTTTCCATCCGATTAACCTGAAACTTTGTAGATAATAAGACTATGAGGTGAACATGACAGTAAAGTTTCAAGATTAACCATACACCAAATATTAACAGAGTTATGCTCCTTTGAAAATTTGGGTAAACATTTTCATTTCGGTGCAACTCCTCCTACAGTTTTCATCCAATTAACCAGAAACGTTGTAAATACATGTAGTAAGACTACAAAGTGGAGATGTATGTAAATTTCGAGGTTAATCAAACACCAAATATTTATATAGTTATGCCCCTTTGAAAATTTCGGTATACATTTTCATTTGCGGATAACTCCTCTTACAATTTTCATCTTAACAACCTGAAACTTTGTAGATAGCAAGACTATGATGTGGAGATATGCGTAAAGTTTTAAGGTTAACCGTACACCAGATATTTATAGACTTATGCTCCTTTGAAAATTTGGATAAACATTTTCATTTCCGTACAACTCCTCCTACAGTCTTCATTCAATTAACCTGAAACTTTGTAAATAGTAAGACTATGAGGGGACATGTGCTTAAAGTTTCAAGGTTAACAATACACAAATATTAAAAGAGTTATGCCCCTTTGAAAAATGCGGGTTGGCGCCTGTCTGTCCATCCATAAACTTTTTTCGTTTCCGGATAACTCCTCCTACAGTTTTCACCCGATTCACCTGAAACTATGTAGAAAGTAAGACTATGAGGTGGACATGTGCGTAAAGTTTCAAGGTTAACCATACACCAAATATTAATAGAGTTATGCCCCTTTGAAAATTGCGGTAAAAATTTTCGTTTTCGGATATCTCCTCCTACACTTTCCATCCGATTAACCCGAAACTTTGTAGATAGTAAGACTATGAGGTGGAAATGTGCGTAAAGATTCAAGGTTCGCCATACACCAGATATTAATAGAGTTATGCTCCTTTGAAAATTTGGGTAAACATTTTCATTTCCGTACAACTCCTACAGTTTTCATCCAATTAACCTGAAACTTTGTAAATAGTAAGACTACAAGGTGGAGATGTACGTAAAATTTCGAGGTTAATCATACACCAAATATTTATAGAGTTGTGCCCCTTTAAAAAATTCGGTACACATTTTCATTTCCTGATAACTCCTACAGTTTTCATCTGACCAACCTGAAACTAGTAGATAGCAAGACTTTGATGTGGAGATACGCGTAAAGTTTTAAGATTAACCGTATACCAAATATTTATAGACTTATGCTCCTTTGAAAAATTGGGTAAACATTTTCATTCCCGTACAACTCCTCCTACAGTTTTCATCCAATTAACCTGAAACTTTGTAAGTAGTAAGACTTCAAGGTGGAGATGTACGTAAAATTTCGAGGTTAATCATACACCAATTTATTTAGAGTTGTGCCCCTTTGAAAAATTCGGTATACATTTTCATTTCCTGATTACTCCTCCTACAGCTTTCATCTGATCAACCTGAAACTTTGTAGATAGCAATACTTTGATGTGAAGATATTCGTAAAGTTTCAAGTTTGACCGTACACCAAATATTTATAGACTTATGACCAGCTTGTGATCACCATATCTCCATTACCCTTTGAGACATATTGATGGTACTTTGTACAGAAATACATTAGCTTAAAAGCATTTATTCTTGTAAGGTAGAACACACCGTGTGCTCATAATTGTTTTATTGCCTCTGTGATATACTCTCTGTAGCAGATCAAAGGAAGCGCCTAATATGGTGATTAGTAGCTCTTGTTGAATCCCTGACTGAGGCACTTTAGGGGAAAATCACTAAGGTAAACTATAGTCAACAGTTAGTAAACTTTTGATTTTTCTCCCAAGGCGGCCCCTTACCTGTTGAAGTTAGAGACCTTCCCTTCAGCCAGCACTGAGGGCTATATAATATTATGTAATGCAATGATGGTCCTCAATAAACAAGAATAAATGCCTTTAAGCAGGCATGTCATGCCCAAGAACCACAATTCTGAGTGCCCTGGTTTTTAGCTCACCTGACCGAAGGTCATGGTGAGCTTTTGTGACAGTAAGATGTCCGGCGTCGTCGTGCGTCGTCCGTCGTCCGTCGTCCGTCGTGCGTAAACTTTTTCTTGTGAACACACTAGAGGCCACAGTTTTGGTCCAATTATCATCAAACTTGCTCAGAATGATAATCATGACAATATCTCGGTCAAGTTCGAATTTGGGTCATGTCGGGTAAAAAAGTAGGTCAGTAGGTCAAATCATAGAAAAACCTTGTGAACACTCGAGAGGCCACAATTTTGGTCCAATCATCATCAAACTTGCTCAGAATGATCATTGTGACAATATTTTAGTGAAGTTTGAATATGGATCATGTCGGCTTAAAAAGTAGGTCAGCGGGTCAAATCATAGAAAAACCTTGTGAACACCCTAGAGGCCACAATTTTGGTCCAATCATAATCAAACTTGCTCAGAATGATCATCATGACAATATCTTGGTCAAGTTCGAATATGGGTCATGTCCGGTCAAAAAGTAGGTCAGTAGGTCAAATCATAGAAAAACCTTGTGAACACTCTGAAGGCCACTGTTTTGGTCCAATTATCATGAAACTTGCTCAGAATGACCATTGTGACAATATTTCAGTCCAGTTCGAATATGGGTCATATCGGGTTAAAAAGTAGGTCAGCGGGTCAAATCATATAAAAACCTTGTGAACACCCTAGGGGCCACAATTTTGGTCCAATCATAATCAAACTTGCTCAGAATGATCATCATGACAATATCTCGGTCAAGTTTGAATATGGGTCATGTCCGGTTGAAAAGTAGGTCAGTAGGTCAAATCATAGAAAAACCTTGTGAATACTCAGGAGGCCACAAGTTTGGTTAAATCATTAATCTTGCTCAGAATGGTCATTGTGACAATATCTTGGCTAAGTTTGAATAAAGGTCTTTTCGGGTCAAAAAGTAGGTCAGTAGGTCAAATTAAAGAAAAAACTTGTGAACACTCTAGTTTTACATAGACTTATATAGGGAAAATCTTTAAAAATCCTTTTCTCTGAAACCACAAGGCCTAGGTCTTTTATATTTGGTATGAAGCTTCATCTAAAAGACCCCTAACAAGATTATTCAAATGATAGTGCTGAGGCCAAAAATGTCCCCGCCCCCGGGCCCTTTGGTTTTACATAGGCTTATATAGGGAAAATCTTTAAAAATCTTCTGCTCTGAAGCTGCAAGGCCCAGGACTTTGATATTTGGTATTAAGCTTTATCTAGTGGACCCCTACCAAGATTGTTCAAATTATAGTGCTGGGGCAAAAAATGCCCCCGTTCCGGGGCCCTTTGGTTTTACATGGCCTTATATAGGGAAAATCTTTAAAAATCTTCTTCTCTGAAACCGCAAGGTCCAGGACTTTGATATTTAGAATGAAGCTTCATCCATTGGACCTCTACCAAGATTGTTCAAATTATCGCCCTTGGGCCAAAAATGCCCCCGCTCAGGGGCCCTTTGTTTTTACATAGACTTATATAGGGAAAATCTTTAAAAATCCTTTTCTCTGAAACCACAAGGCCTAGGTCTTTTATATTTGGTATGAAGCTTCATCTAAAAGACCCCTAACAAGATTATTCAAATGATAGTGCTGAGGCCAAAAATGTCCCCACCCCCGGGCCCTTTGGTTTTACATAGGCTTATATAGGGAAAATCTTTAAAAATCTTCTGCTCTGAAACTGCAAGGCCCAGGACTTTGATATTTGGTATTAAGCTTTATCTAGTGGACCCCTACCAAGATTGTTCAAATTATAGTGCTGGGGCAAAAAAAGCCTCCACCTGGGGCCCTTTGGTTTTACATAGGCTTATATAGGGAAAATCTTTAAAAATCTTCTTCTCTGAAACCGCAAGGCCCAGGACTTTGATATTTTGTATGAAGCTTCATCTAGTGGACCCCTACCAAGATTGTTCAAATTATAGCCCTTGGGCCAAAAATCCCCCTGCTCAGGGGCCCTTTGGTTTTACATAGACTTATATAGGGAAAATCTTTAAAAATCTTCTTCTCTGAAACCGCAAGGTCCAGGACTTTGATATTTAGAATGAAGCTTCATCCAATGGACCTCTACCAAGATTGTTCAAACTATCGCCCTTGGGCCAAAAATGCCCCCGCTCAGGGGCCCTTTGTTTTTACATAGACTTATATAGGGAAAATCTTTAAAAATCCTTTTCTCTGAAACCACAAGGCCTAGGTCTTTTATATTTGGTATGAAGCTTCATCTAAAAGACCCCTAACAAGATTATTCAAATGATAGTGCTGAGGCCAAAAATGTCCCCGCCGCCGGGCCCTTTGGTTTTACATAGGCTTATATAGGGAAAATCTTTAAAAATCTTCTGCTCTGAAACTGCAAGGCCCAGGACTTTGATATTTGGAATTAAGCTTTATCTAGTGGACCCCTACCAAGATTGTTCAAATTATAGTGCTGGGGCAAAAAAAGCCTCCGACTGGGACCCTTTGGTTTTACATGGCCTTATATAGGGAAAATCTTTAAAAATCTTCTTCTCTGAAACCGCAAGGCCCAGGACTTTGATATTTTGTATGAAGCTTCATCTAGTGGACCCCTACCAAGATTGTTCAAATTATAGCCCTTGGGCCAAAAATGCCCCCGCTCAGGGGCCCTTTGGTTTTACATAGACTTATATAGGGAAAATCTTTAAAAATCTTCTTCTCTGAAACCACAAGGCCTAGGTCTTTTATATTTGGTATGAAGCTTCTTCTAAAGGACCCCTACCAAGATGATTCAAATTATAGTGCTGGGGCCAAAAGTGGCCCCGTCCCGGGGCCCTTTGGTTTTACATAGACTTATATAGGGATAATCTTTAAAAATCTTCTCTGAAACCACAAGGCCCAGGACTTTGAAATTTGGTATGAAGTTGCATCTAATGGACCTCTACCAAGATTGTTAAAATTATAGCCCTGGGGCCAAAAATGCCCCCACTCTGGGGCCCTATGGTTTTACATAGACTTACATGGGGAAAATCTTCAAAAATCTTCTTCTCTGAAACCACAAGGCCTGGGTCTTTGATATTTGGTATGAAGCTGCATCTAGTGGACCTCTATCAAAATTATTCAAATTATAGCCCTGGTACCAAAAATGTCCCCGCTCCGGGGCCCTTTGGTTTTGCATAGACTTATATAGGGAAATCTTTAAAAATCTTCTCTGAAACTGCAAGGCCAAGGCCTTTGATATTTAGTATGGAGCTTTATCTAGTGGACCTCTACCAAGATTGTTCAAATTATAGCCCTGGGGCCACAAATGCCCCCACCCCGGGCCGGGGCCCTTTGTTTTTACATAGATTTATATAGCCCTGGGGCCATTTGGTTTTGCATAGGCTTATGTAGGGAATATCTTTAAAAAAAATCTTCTTCTCTGAAACTGCAAGGCCCAGGTCTTTGAAATTTGATGTGTAGCTTTATCTAGTGGACCTTTGCCAAGATTGTTCTAATTATAGCCTTTGTTGATGTTTGGTATGAAGCTTCACCTTTAAGACCTCCCTCAACATTATGCACATTAAAACCCTGGGGCCAATAATGGCCCTCTCTGGGGCCCACTTGTTACACTATGGATCAGGTGAGCGATCCAGGGCCATCATGGCCCTCTTGTTTAGTTATCTCCCCTGACAGTATAATCTTGTGATAGCCATAACTGCAATACTTTTGGGATATATGGCTGGTTTAATTCTGGTGCACTTTCTATTGGTAAACAATCTTCTGAAGGCCATATTGCCTTTTGGTCATCTCTTCCGATGACTATTTTGTACCGGAAACCCCAAAATGGGTAGTTGGAAAACAGTGCAGTCCCAGATCACACGCGGCATAATGCGGCGTTTGATCTGGGCGTGCACTGTTTGCAAAACTTTCAGCCAGTTCCCAAATAGATTTTGAAGAATACACAGCCTGGCACCTCTTAATTTTGAAATGGACTCCTGCTATATATAAGGAGGATGATTCCATTTGGTACTAAAAGGGTTAATCAAGGTCATGGTCCACCAAATAATAATAGAGTTATGTCCCTTTGAAAAATTCTGTAAACTTTTTGTTTTCGGATAACTCCTCCGACATTTTAGATCTGATTATGTTGAAACTTTACATATAGTAAGATCATGATATGGCACAGTGCATATTATTTTGAGGTTACAGTCTGCCAAATATTACCAGAGTTAAACCCCTTTTAACAGATTTTTCTAAACAATACGTTTCCGGATAACTCATCTTACATTTGACATCTGATGCAGTTGAAACTTTAGATATAGTGAGTGAGTGAGTGAGTGAGTGAGTGTTTGAGTTTTACGTCCCACCAACAGCTAAGGTCATATGGAGACGGGACCTCGGTTGAAAGACTCATCCGAAAGTCTGGAGATTACATATAGTATAGTATGTGGAACAGTGCATTTTTTAGGTTACAGTCCGCCAGATATTACCAGAGTTATTCCCCTTTCACAGATTTTTCTAAACATATTTTGTTTCTGGTTAATGCCTCCCACATTTTACATCTGGTGAAGCTGAAACTTTACGAACAGTGAGACTATGGTGTGGAGCAGCGCATATTTTTTCAAGGTTACAGTCCACCATTTTTTGCCAGAGTTATTCCTTTAGTATTTTGAGGTTATGGTCCACCAAATATTACCGACCATGGGATTTTGTAGCCTTTGAGGGTTATTAATAGTGCCAGGTAAGAATATATTGAGCACATATTGTTCCTTGGTTACGTCCCACAAACCCAAACTTGTACAACAGTCAGTATATATATGCTCTTACTAATTGCCACGGGCTTATTATGTCCCGCTTGCGGAGCTCTTGTTAACATACACACTGCCCTTGTTCATTTTGGAGAAAAAATGCTTTCTAGTCTGTAATTCCTTTACTGTTCATGGTATCTTAAACTTCAGATATGTTTAATATCAAAGACTGCATATTGTGTCTGACCTTTCCAAATTATGAGTTATATGCCCTTAATAGATTCGATATGCCTCTGCCATTTCAAAATGTGGGGTGGGGGTGGGCCTATAGTATCACCACTGCTCGTACGTATGTCCCCGTATACGAAATGGTTTCCGTGCAATATCTTTAGAAAAGATAGGTGGATTGGATTCAAATTTCATTCACAGGTATAAAATCATAAAATACAGGTCATATATATGTTACCTGGATTTTGTTTGTGTTTTTATTTGAGTTTAACGTCCCAGTCAAATACTATTTTAGGTAATTTTTGAGCCGGTCAGATTACCTATCCACACTTTCCCTGCGCAGGCTTATACGTAAGTGGTTAACCAGTACAGTGCACATCCTTTTGCCAGAAACTTACAACTGCCCTTCTTGAATCAGCGGAAGGGAGAGAATGACCTTAGAAAAGATTTCATGATCAATCTCCAAGAAAGAATGTTTCCGACTCCGGCAGAAATCGAACCCGCGTCCTCCTGATCGTCAGTTAAACGTGCATCCGACTGAGCTACCGAGCCCGGCATTTTTTAATTTTTGGTTTTGGTTTTACAGCCCTTCCAACATTATTTCACTCATATCGAGCCGGTCGTTAATCAGAGGTGGGTGAAAACCGGAGTACCCGGAGATAAACCACCTGACCTTCCGTTGCAGAACTCGGCGTCTCACAGGTGACCGAGGCCAGCATATGTTACCTGGAACAATAGGAAATATATGTTAGGGGTGGGGGGCTATGAGAAATATTGGCTAATAGTGCAGGCCCAGCTGAGACGCCGTAAAACGCGGCGTCTCATCAGGGCCTTCACTATTTGCAGAAAGTTCAGCCGTCTTCCAAATCAATTTTGAAGAAAACACAACCTGGCATACCTTAAATTCGAAATGGACTTCTGCCATATATAACGAGGAAGATTCCATTTGGTACAAAAAGGGTTAAAAATGTATGTTATCAGAAACTATAAGAAACATATGTTACCGAAATACATATATTTGACAGGTTGGGCAATTTAGCAGAGCAACCCAGTAAGTCAACGTCGTGTGCCTTCAGGTAACAGAGCAGCCAAGCAAAAAGTTTGTACAACTTGCAATAAACAAACTGACGAGGGTCATTCAATATTTAGCTGGCCTAACCCAGTTACTGACTAGTGGCAAGTGCGTGCTTTTCACATATTATTATTATTATTATTATTTATTTATTTATTTATTTATTTATTATTATTATTTTTTTTTTTTGGGGGGGGGGGGGTTGGTTTTACGGCCCTTTCAAGATTATTTCACTCATATCGAGTCGATCGTTAATCAGAGGTGGGCGAAAACCGAAGTACCCGGAGAAAAACCACCTGACCTTCCGTTGCACAACTTGGCGTCTCACATGTGACCCGAGCGAGGCTCGAACCACAACGGTGAGAGACCTAATGATCAAGAGTCAGCGCTCTAACCACTAGGCTTTTAACATATTATACACCAATGCCTTATACTTGGTTACACAAAATTTTAACGGTCAGTCTAGTATTTGTATCCGTGCGAGGTATAGAGAATACCAGGTTCGTGTCTTTTGATATCAAGTTTATCAGGCAAGGCTTCGAGAACGCTTGTAGAATCGCGAGGCTGGCCGAGCGATTCTACATGCGTTCTCGAAGCCGAGCATGATAAACTTGATATCAAATGACACGAATCTGGTATTCTATTTATCAGTTTACCCCCTTCTACACTCTTAAATTAACAATTTACGATCAGTTATTGATGATCCTCAGTGCATCCGAGCATTCTAGCGGTCGATATATTCAGTATCAGCTGACCATATTTTCCTATGATATTTTTTTTTCATTTTGCCCAGTAACAATACCATTTTTGTCATTTTTCCAGTAGTCCGGTTCATTCGTAAGAGTGCACGGTCACGTTTGTTGCATCCCTAAACGTCCGACATCCCTAAGTGTCCGACAAAATTTTAATTTCTCGCAAAATTGTTGGAAACGGTGGGGAATGTTCAATTATGACATTTTAAGTGAAAATTTCGAAAAAAAAAATTTTGGGAAATATTCGAAATTTAACTTCATTTTTTTCTTGTCGGACATTTAGGGGTGCCCCATGCATCCCTAAGTGTCCGCCATCCCTAAATGTCCGCAACATGAAAATTGACTAAGAAAGCATTTTTATTGTTAATAATCAATCAATGATAAATAAAAAGACAAATTTAACGTTAAACCTATGTTAAAAATGTTCACCTTTGGAAATAAGCATTGCAATATATGGATCCGAATATACCGGCATCCTTAGATGTCCGCCAGCATGACAAAATCTTAGTTTCTCGGGAAGATGTCCGAAACGGTGGGGAATGATTAAGTGAAAACTTCGCTTTTTTTTCTCGAAAATATTCGAAATTTAACTTCATTTTTTTTTCTTGTCGGACACTTAGGGATGACCCATGCATCCCTAAGTGTCCGCCATCCCTAAATGTCCGACAACATGAAAATTGACTAAGAAAGCATTTTTATTGTTAATAATCAATCAATGATAAATAAAAAAAACAAATTCAACGTTAAACATATGTTAAAAATGTTCACCTTTGGAAATAAGCATTGCAATATATGGATCCGAATATGTCCGCAATCTCTAGATGTCCACCAGCATGACAAGTAACTTGGAAAATAGTTCTTACCGCTAATAATGAATAATGATTTATAAAGAAAAAGGTGAAGTAAATAAACCTATGCTAAAAAAGAATACCTTCGGAAATAAGCATCTTGATAAGGGATCCCAATATGGTCATCCCTAAGTGTCCGCCATCCCTAAATGTCCAACAACGTAAAAATTGGACGAGAACGCATGTTTTTTTGTTTATTAATTTTCAAATACATGTAATATTAAATAAAAAGACGTTAAATCCATATTAAAAATTTTCACCTTCCGAAATAAGCATTAGAATATATGGATTCGAGTATGTCCGCAATCTCTAGAAGTCCGCCAGCATGACAAGTAACTAAGATCTTTTTTTTTTTTTTCTTTCTTTTTTTTTTCGCTAATTATCAATTATGATTATAAACAAAATAGACATCAGAGCGGTTGGCAAATCCCCTGACCAAAAGGCAATATTGCCTTCAGAAAATTTTTTCACAAATAGAAAGCGCATTACACACATTCTCAACCATGTGAACAATTATGCCATGTATTGTCAATAGATCTTGAAGGGTTTTGGAGTTATGGTGATCACGAGATAGTCATAGTATTTTATTGGAAGGGGATATAACTCTAAAACCATGGTACCAAGAGCTGTGGTTCTTGCGCATGACACGCCGTCTCAACCTTGTCTACAATTATGTCAACTATCATAAATATACCTTGCAGGGTATAGGAGTTATGGCGATCACAAGATAGTCATTCTATTTTATTGAAAGGGAAGATAACTCAAAAACCATTCTTACGCATGACACGCCGTCTCAACCTTGTGTACAAGTATGCCAAGTATCACCAATATATCTCAAAGGGTATTTAAGTTATGGCCATCACAAGATTGCGTATACGGACGGACGCCAGGCTGATCGCTTTATCCCCCGAACCTTTTCGGTCGAGGGATAAAGACAAAAATAAGTTATACCTGTGCTAAAAACTTTACCTTAAATTACACAAACGCCTACTTAAACATATTAAAAAATTTACCTGAAACAAAAAAAAAAAAATGAAAAATTTCTGTTGAAAAAAAAGGATTTGTTTTTATTTCTGCTCTAAACAGATGTCGCGGGCACTTGTTCGAAACGGCTCGCCGAGACTGTACTAACTAGTACCAACGATCTATGTCGTAGAGCAGGAGTTAAGAAAATAATGTATAACCCAGCGAACCCCAATTTTACTTTTTTAAATGTGGGGTTTAAGGGTAAAAATTTTAGGCGTGTTTTATGTGATGGAAAATAAGCATCTTAATAGCGGGTCCCAATTAATATGGTCACCCAAAATGTCTGCCAACCCAAAATGACTGACAACATTAAAAAAAAATTGGGAAACATTTGTGAGATGCCAAGTTCTGCAACGGAAAACCATGTGGTTTTTCTCCAGGTACTCCGGTTTTCACCAATCTCTGATTAACGATCGACTCGATATGAGTGAAATAATCTTGAATGGGCCGAAAAACCCAAAACCAAAGAAAAAAAATCTTTTTATCGTTAACAATCATAACACATACGATATAAGAGCCGGCGCATGACAAACTCTACAATTAGACCGGTGCGACCAAATCAACGTGTGCAATCATCCTCTATTACAATATGGGGTGACAATGGGATGCGCATGCTGATCTGAATCTTCGCTGGTCGTTTAAGACTTCCTATTAGGTTTCGTCATGCGCTGGCTCATATGTAATAGACGAAATAATGTTACCATTTTATTATATAACCCGCGCATGAAAAAGTCTACAAGAAGGTTTGAGCGACCAGCGAAGACTCAGAACAGACCCTTTTTTAGGGTTTACTGCATCTTCTACGTTCAAGAGACACAACTGACAAAGGTTAAATTATACGTTGTCATGGATGAGAGACATCTCGCAATTCCTATGTAAGATCCTCGTATTGGTTTGTTGTGTGTAATATCAGTAGCTTATTTGCTAATAGACATCATCTTACCCCCCATCGACTGAATGATATACCTTAATATACATGAAATTCAGACTGAAATGTGTCACCTGGACCCGAATAAACAGCAAAAAAAAAAAAAAAAAATTCTCGCAGATGGCGTCAATGCGCTTTACCGTTTGTTCAGGTCTGGTGTAACTATAACATTTCTGTTTCAAACAAATAGTGTATATCTTGATAAGACGCCACGTTCAGCATCGTCTGATCTGGGTCTACACTGTTTGCTCATCCTGTCATTCCATGATAACCCTTTTAAGTCTTACGAAACACTCTGACATCACCGGCTATTTTCAAGAGTTACTCTGTGATATTCACGTTGACTTTTAAAAGCAGTAACGCTTTTCGTACTAATGGACAATCGACCCAAACAGAGCCATGTTATTGTCACTACCCTGATGTCCGAAGAGTGTCATAAGTAAACAACTGTTGGGCTTGGCAGACAGTGTAGACCCAGATCAGACGCCGAAGAACGCGTAGTCTTATCAGGGTGTATACTGTTTGCATAAGATGGAAGATTTTAACGACGCGGCAACCCTATATGTGGGTCATAAGCGTCAAACTAAACCGCTTGGAGGGTTTCCGCCTGCAAAGGCAAAGCGGCTCGAGTCGTACCGTCTATGCTGATTTACCCTATTGGTATAATTGGACTACAGGGCTTGAGAAGTCATTTAATTTCATCTTCGGTGGGAAGCCCTACAAATCGCAAGTAACGTTTCCAAAAATGACCAATACCGTGTTGACGAGGACGTTAACCTTTAACCTGCTGAATATTCAATTAAGCCACACCCATTTCTGACTTTGAACCAATCAGATTACTTGATGCAATTTATTTCTACATATTCATAAACTGAAGAAGCCATCTGATCAGGGTCTACACTGTTTGGCATTCAGTTTATGAATATGTAGAAATAAATTTGACGCTTATGACCCACATATAGGGTTGCCGCGTCGTTAAACACAAACTCATCAGGTTTACCTGTACTAGTGCGCGGTCAGTTTCAGCATGAAAGGCATATACAGTTCAGCGTGCATACAAATAGATGAAGAACAGCATGAAAAGGCATATACAGTTCAGCGTGCATACAAATAGGTGAAGAATAGCATGCAAGTTAACATTGTCTTTCACAATATAAGTTTTCATGCTACCTACAAATAACATACACCCTTAATTTTGTGCGATCTACATGTAGGATCACAGACCAGTTTGGTTGTAAAATTTTAACTTTACTCCAACGTTGATATAACACTGCAAAAGTTGGTGTCTGCAAAACAAGAGTGTTTGTCCGATTGTCTTTGAGTGCAGGATGGGAAATGGGTCGGACTATTTTATATAATCATTAAAATCTTCCATCTTATGCAACCAGTATACACCCTGATAAGACTACGCGTTCTGACTCTCTTCGGACATCAGGGTAGTGACAATAACATGGCTCTGTTTGGGTCGATTGTCCATTAGTACGAAAAGCGTTATTGCTTTTAAAAGTCAACGTGAATATCACAGAGTAACTCTTTTTATAGAAAATAGCCGGTGATGTCAGAGTGTTTCGTAAGACTTAAAAGGGTTATCATGGAATGACAGGATGAGCAAACAGTGTAGACCCAGATCAGACGATGCTGAACGTGGCGTCTTATCAAGATATACACTATTTGTTTGAAACAGAAATGTTATAGTTACACCAGACCTGAACAAACGGTAAAGCGCATTGACGCCATCTGCGAGAATTTTTTTTTTTTTTTTTTGCTGTTTATTCGGGTCCAGGTGACACATTTCAGTCTGAATTTCATGTATATTAAGGTATATCATTCAGTCGATGGGGGGTAAGATGATGTCTATTAGCAAATAAGCTACTGATATTACACACAACAAACCAATACGAGGATCTTACATAGGAATTGCGAGATATCTCTCATCCATGACAACGTATAATTTAAACTTTGTCAGTTGTGTCTCTTGAACGTGGAAGATGCAGTAAACCCTAAAAAAGGGTCTGTTCTGAGTCTTCGCTGGTCGCTCAAACCTTCTTGTAGACTTTTTCATGGGCGGGCTCATATAATAAAATGGTAACGTTATTTCGTCTATTACATATGAGCCAGCGCATGACGAAACCTAATAGGAAGTCTTAAACGAACAGCGAAGATTCAGATCAGCATGCGCATCCCATTGTCACCCCCTATTGTAATAGAGGATGATTGCACAGGTTGATTTGGTCGCACCGGTCTAATTGTAGAGTTTGTCATGCGCCGGCTCTTATATCGTATGTGTTATGATTGTTAACGATAAAAAGATTTTTTTTTCTTTGGTTTTGGGTTTTTCGGCCCATTCAAGATTATTTCACTCATATAGAGCCGATCGTTAATCAGAGATTGGTGAAAACCGGAGTACCTGGAGAAAAACCACATGGTTTTCCGTTGCAGAACTTGGCATCTCACAAATGTTTCTCATTTTTTTTTAATGTTGTCAGACATTTTGGGTTGGCAGACATTTTGGGTGACCATATTAATTGGGACCCGCTATTAAGATGCTTATTTTCCATCACATAAAACACGCCTAAAATTTTTACCCTTAAACCCTACATGTAAAAAAGTAAAATTGGGGTTCGCTGGGTTATACATTATTTTCTTAACTCCTGCTCTACGACATAGATCGTTGGTACTAGATAGTACAGTCTCGCCGAGGCGTTTCGAACAAGTGCCCGCGACATCTGTTTAGAGCAGAAATAAAAAGAAATCCTTTTTTTTTTTCAACAGAAATTTTTCATTTTTTTTTTTTTTGTTTTTTTTTTGTTTCAGGTAATTTTGTTAGGCAGTGGCTAGAGATACGGATCCGTATCTCTAGTCTCGGAGGCTAGGGATACGGATCCGTATCTCTAGTTTCGGAGGCTAGGGATACGGATCCGTATCCCTGGCATTTTCCAATAGGCCTGGCTAGAGGTACAGTTTGATAAGACTGATAGTTGTTTCAAACAGAGATACATGTACCATTGCTGTTTTGACGCAATTAGTAAAGAAGCATAACTCTACTAAGGTGAAAGGTGGAAAAATAATATGAATTCTGAAATGGGACAGGACCAATGGCAATCCTGTGTTGTATTATTATTATTATCATCATTATTATAAGCTTTATATGTTGTATTTGATTATCGTTTTTCGACCTGTCCTGTTAGCCTATGGATGAGTCAAATATATCAGAATAAAAGTTGAATTTTGAATGTCATATTACCTTTAATTTATTGCACCATATGAATTATATTTGCGTCATCCATAGTTTCCGGCCAGCACCAAATGGGGAGGTACGACTAGGTCTTGCTGCAAAGAACAGATGAAACTAATTCCAAGAGTTGTTTACAGCCATTTGCAAGCCATTTTTTTTCTTTCCTTTTTTCTTATTTCTTTTTTCTTTTCTTTTCTTTATCTTCATCAACTAGCGAGAAAGCAAGGGCGCTGACCAGCCTGCACGTATTCGCATTCGATCTGTGTCTCTGTCTTTTTGTATATTTAGAGTTAGGAAAAATGACAGCCAACATACGAGAAAAAGGTGATCTGATCCGTTATGCTTACTTCACCATACCCCCTCGCATTCCACATGTATCATGTAAAACTGGGCTTTACAGGGGTGCACATTTTATTTAATATTTGCTCCGAAACATAGATTGTTGGTACTCTAACGTCTACCCACAATCTATGTTTTGAGCAAAAAATCAAAATATTGCAACTGAACTGAAAATTGGCATTTTTGCAACCATTAAAATTTGTAAATGGTATTATATTTTTTCGAGCAAGCTCTCCTGAACCTTTGCTCAATGACAAGTACCATTTTTTTCTGGGTTGGCTAATTTAAGAATGATATTTAATAACCAGAGGACCAGTGGTCCTGAACCGCTCACCTGTCTGGTGACAATTTTCCTACTTAGATCAGCAGAAAATGTCATTTACCCTGCTCATAAATTTTAAAATGCCATCTCAATATTTGTTGGCATTTTAAAACTTGTGAGCAGGGTAAATTTCATGCTGAAGTGAGTTGAGCGTGAAAAAAGTTTTATAACCTCGGTGCCTGGCTCACAGAAAGGGAAAATATGAGGAACTGTCCATTGGACATAAATGGTATACCGGTACTGTATACAGAAGCAAACGAAACAAAAAGAAAACTTGTTCCAATTTTCACTTTGCCCCATGCAAAAGCCTAAGTCGGCAAATTTGACATTGCTGTAAAATAGGTCAAGGTCAACCCAGGGTCACCATTTGTACAAACCATGATGGGCCTGAGTACCATATGCTACATGCCAAGTTTCAAGGCCACTGGCCTTATGGTTCTAGAGAAGAAGATTTGTGAAGGCTTTTTACCATATATGGGCATGGCGGCCATCTTGGTCATGTGATCCAGACCCCGCGAACAAACTTTCGTTCCCCCATCCCACTGAGGCTCCATATGAAATTTGACTTTGATTGGCCCTGCAGTATAGGAGAAGAAGATCTTTGAAAATGGTGGACGGACGGACGGACGGACGACGGACGGACGGACGGACGGACGACGGACCATGGCTATACTATAAGCTCACCTATGAGCCTAAAGGCTCAGGTGAGCTAAAAATCCATTATTTTCACTTTTTCCTATGCAAAAGCCTAAGTCAGCATATTTGACATTACTGTAAAATAGGTCAAGTTCAACCCAGGGTCACCATTTGAAAAAATTATGATAGGCCCGAGTACCATATGCTACATGCCAAGTTTCAAGGCCATTGGCCTTACGGTTCTTGAGAAGAAGAATTTTTACCATATATGGGCGTGGTGGCCATCTTGGTCATGTGATCTAGACCATATTGGCAGCTTTTCATTTGTTCAACTCCCAAAGGCTCCATATTGAATTTCACTTCAATTGGCTCAGTAGTTTCTGAAAAAAAAATGTTTGAAATATGGCCAAATCGATATGCTATAACGATGTGATAGTAGCAAACATTGAAAATGACTTGATTGTTGGGTTAGATTTCCTTAAAAAGATGGATTGTAGGATCGATGTGGCCCAAGGTACTCTCACTATTCAGGGCCAGACTATTCAGTTAGATTGTTTAGGGTATGTTGGATGTAGTAGGATAATTGCAAGTGAGATTGTTCAAATACCACCTTTGTCTGAGAGAATCATCAGTGGGACAATGGTAGAGTCATCACTTAACAAGGATAATCTGTGCATTATTGAACCTTCTGAAAGTTTTATAAAGAAAGGAAAGGCTCTAGTCACCAGAACACTCGCATTCAGCCAAAATAAAGTGCCAATACGTGTGATGAATATGACTGACGAGATCTGCGATATATACCCTGGAACAAATTTAGCAAAAGCGAGCTCAGTTTCGGAGGTTCAGAGGGTAAAACCAACAAGTTCACAGAGAAGACAAACAGTGCCAGACCATTTAACAGATTTATTTGAAAGAACTGTAGAAGGTATGAATGGTGAACAGCAAAACCAGGTAGCTAAGCTTTTGAATAAGTATTCCTCAGTGTTCTCGAAAAATGATGATGATATTGGCAGAACAGGAGTACTAAAGCACAAAATACCAACTGCAGATGCACTTCCAATAAAGCAGCCTTTAAGAAGGGTCCCATACCACATGCAGAAAGAAATGGACGACCAAATTGAGAGCATGTTAAAGAAAAATGTTATTACGCCATCAAAGAGTCCCTGGGCTAGTGGAATCGTACTTGTGAAGAAGAAAGACGGAAGCAAACGGTTCTGCGTCGACTATCGTAGACTAAATGATACTACAATCAAAGATGCGTACCCACTCCCCAGAATTGATGAATCTTTAGATCAGTTGGCAGGGTCAAAGTGGTTTTCTTGTTTAGATATGAATGCAGGGTATTGGCAGGTTGAGTTGGACCCTGAAGATAGGAAGAAAACTGAATTTATTAGTAGAAAAGGCCTTTTCGAGTTTCAGGTTCTACCATTTGGGCTCTGCAATGCTCCAGCCACGTTTGAGAGGCTGATAGAAATAGTCTTGGCTGGGCTTCATTTGGAGACATGCTTAGTATACCTAGATGGTATTATTGTGTGTGGGAAAACTTTTGAAGATATGGTCAAAAACCTAGGTGAAGTTTTTGAAAGAATGCAGGACGCTGGGTTAAAGTTGAAGGCTAGAAAATGTCAACTGTTTGCAAAGAAAGTTGAATTCTTGGGACATATAATATCAGAAGAAGGGATCAGTACAGATCCAAGTAAAACAGAGTGCATTAAAAACTGGCCGGTACCCCAAAACGTGAAAGAAGTTAGGTCTTTCCTGGGACTCTGTAGCTACTACAGAAGATTTATATACAGATTCTCTGAGATCGCCAAACCTCTAACTAAACTGACAGAGAAATACCGAAAATTTAAGTTCACACAGGAATGTCTCACTGCGTTTCAGGACTTAAAGTCAAAGCTAACTAAAACACCAGTTTTTGCTCACCCGGACTTCACACAAAGCTTCATACTGGATGTGGATGCATGTGATCAAAGTATAGGAGCAGTAATCTCACAGAAAATCAATGGCGAAGAACATGCAATAGCATATGCAAGTAGGACGCTAACAAAGTCAGAGCGCAGTTATTGCGTAACTAAAAAAGAGTTATTAGCTCTTGTGACATATGTTAAATACTTCAAACATTATTTGTATGGCAAGAAGTTTCTTGTAAGAACAGACCATAGTAGTTTAAGGTGGCTTATGAATTTTAAGAATCCAGAAGGGCAGATTGCTCGCTGGATTGAAGTGCTGTCATCTTATGATATGAAAGTTGAGCACAGACCAGGAAGGTCCCACCAGAATGCGGATGGAGTAAGTAGAATACCATGTGCATATTGTGACAAGAATCAAAGAGATGATACACAAAAAGTCAATGTGATAGAAAGTTCTGAGCCGGTAACGCTTGATCTGAAAACATTGCAGACAGAGGACAGGGGTGTTTCACTTATAAGAAATTGGGTCGATAGCGGTGAAAAACCTGTAACAAAAGTCGTAGCTAGTGAAGGATATTTTGTAAAAGCCCTACTCGGGCATTGGCCTAAGTTAGAAATCCATGGCGGGGTTTTAACCCGAAGGTACGAAGAACCAAACACAGATGTGGTAATATGGCAGGCAGTAGTACCACAGTCACAAAGGAGACTTGTGCTTAAGTTTTCGCATGATTTAAAGAGTTCAGGACACCTCGGTATGAAGAAAACACTAAGTTAAGTTCGACAAAACTACTACTGGCCAGGCATTGAACAGGATGTGAAAATCTATGTATCAGGTTGTGAAACCTGCCAAAAGGCAAAAGAGCCTATACCCACAAAAAGAGCACCCATGCAAATGGCCCGAAGCGGTTATCCAATGGAAAGGATCGCTGTTGATATTATGGGTGAATTACCAGTAACAGAAAGGGGGAATAAATATGTGCTTGTGGTATCAGACTACTTCACCAAGTGGACTGAATGTTACCCTATGAACAACATGGAAGCAGCCACAGTAGCCAAACTACTAGTAGAACAATTTTTCTCAAGGTTCGGAATCCCTGAGCAAATCCACTCAGATCAAGAACGCCAGTTCGAAAGTAGGCTATTCCATGAAATGTGTGAACTGCTTCAGATTGATAAAACGCGTACCACTCCATACCATCCTCAATCTGATGGGATGGTAGAGCGTTATAACAAAACCCTTTGTTCAATGCTTCGAGCCTATATCGATACGGATCATTCCAACTGGGACCTCCTTCTCCCGTATGTAACAATGGCTTACAGGGCTACTGAACATGAAAGTACTGGTACAAGCCCAAATATGTTAATGTTTGGTCATAACACCCGAACCCCACTTGATGTTATTTTTCAAATGCCCCCTAATGTAAAACAAAGCCCTGTCAGCACATGGGTATGGGAACTCCAAGATAGGTTGGAATCAGTTCATAGATTTGTAAGAGAAAACTTAGGCTTGTCCACCCTGAGACAAAAGAAAGCTCATGATAAAAGGGTATCATTTGAAAACTTCAAAGCAGGAGATCATGTACTTGTATATTTTCCCGTTAAGAAAACTGGACAATCAGGCAAACGTGCATCCTTTTGGAAGGGACCGTTTCAGGTCAATGAAAAACTGTCAGATGTACTGCTGGAGATAAACTGTAGGAGAAATGGCACATTGCAAGTAGTACATATAGATAGGGTCCGCAAAATAAGAAAACAAATTGTTTTGGGGGAAACAGAAGCTTCAGACTTGTCTGATCAAGAACAAGCTCAAGCAGAGCCATTGGAAGCACATAAGGAGCCCTTTGATGCACCAACAGAGCAAATTGTTGATGCACCAACGGAGCAAATTGAGTTATCCGAAAATGCTGATAACGAAAAACCTTTTGTAGAAACTAGGTACAAACGGGTTGTAAGAAAACCAAGATGGATGCGAGACTATTTATCCGTATTATCTGTTTTCAGAGAAATGCCTAACACCAAGCAAACAAAGAGAAAACGAGCTACCTGTCCAAATTGCAGGAAAGATGTACAACTTGAAAAGTTCATGGACCATGTTAAAGAATGTAGAAAGACTAGCACCGAGGCGCCTAAAGTGATTCAATGTGATGTGTGCTTCAGACCCTTTAGCAAGGTCTCTTACATGAGGAAACATAAAGCTAAGTTTCATCCAGTTTCGGAGACTGTCACATCTGCAGTGAGTGATGCACCGCCAGCTACTTCAAAACACAACATGGAACTTAGTGACGACTGGGACCATGATCCTGAAGTTGTGTTGGATTTTAGTGATACAGGAAGTTTGAGCTCAAGTTAATCAGTAGAGACAGATAAGGCAGAGTCAAGTGGTGAGGAAGAGGAGGCAGAAAAGATAGAGGATGAAGTACCTACACTTGGGCGTATCAAAAGGAAACCATGTGAGCCTCAACCTGTAATGGCCCCAATCAAGAAGAAAGTAAGTGAGAAAGATCGCACTATGATGGTAGCGAAACCCAAGGTACAGCAAAAAGACAGTGGCCCAGTAAACCAGGAACTGAGAAAAACCAAAGTGACAATCAACACACAGGACAAGGAAACCCAAGTTTCTGCAGCCATGACTTTAAGGTGTGAACACTGTCAAATCTCATTTGATGATGAGATCATTTATTCCATACACTATGGGTGGCACAATCACAGGGATCCATATCAATGCAACATGTGTGGTGAAATGTGTCAGACCAAATATGGATTTTACTCACACCTTGGAAGATTCCATTCAGTTTAAACTGCCAGTTATGTGAAATTGACAAGGAAGTCATAAATGTTTAATTTACATATAAAGTGACAAGAAAGTCATAAATCTTTCATTTACATTAATGCTCATGGAAGCTGAGCTGTCTTGCAGGATTACTTATATGAACCTATTCCATATAGATCTGTTTAAGCGCGGATGTAACTGAGCATCTATATTATTGTCTAACATAAATGTATGAGAGACAGTTACTTCTAAAGCTGAAAAGGTATTCAGTAAAATAGTAGTAAAAAAAATAAATAAAAAAAAAAAATAAAATAAAAATAATAATAATAATAATAAAAAGTATATGTCCAATTACAAAGTCTTGCTTGAATGCGTTTTACCCAGATTATTAATAGTATGTATGTATGCGGGACGCATGAAGTCGGAGGCGTGGGTAGTGTGACAAATATACAGGTAGAAATTTACCTACGCACCGATTTTAACAGCATACCTTGCCTGTGAGAGATGCCTCTTTTACTTTCCGTGATCATCGATGTTCTAAAATGTCGAAAAATGATAGAGCCATGGGTTGTACTGTCTTATTTTACCATTTTATCGAGATTTTGTTAACCCGGAAATGAAATTATGTGGGCGCAGCCATCTTTCTTTTTGACAATGATAAAAACCGAAAAGGACCGAGAATAGACCAAAACATTGATTTTGTAGGGATAACAGGATAATTCCGATAGAAACTATCTGTCATTCTGGGTTACATGTATGGAAGCAAATATCTTTAAATATAAAGAGGAAATGATTTACACTTTATCATAGGTAGATTCAGTTGTAAAATCGCATTCAAAGAATAATCTGTAATTTGGTTTCAACCTGCCACCCCCTTGTTCACATTGGGAACAGACCACGAGTCAGTATAAATACGACTGCTCAGCGTGGTAAAGGGATTCTCTGTCCGACTTCTTTGAAGAGAGCACACATAAGGTGTAAATATACAGGTAAAACAAATAAATAGCTTCGTGGCACGAACTTAGACATAATAGGGTAAGTAGCGATCATTGCGATAGCTTTTGCCCTTAGTGTTTAAGTTCATACTAGTGCTGAACTCGTCTGAGGCTTGGTGGTTTCAACGCTCACTGCGATTGTTGAAACCCGTTCAAGACGATCATTGCGATAGTCTGGACAACGAGACAAAGGCATAGTTCTTGGGAAGCAGAAGTGTTTTAAGCTCAAGTGTTAGCCAGGCTGGACCAGTGTTTGATGGTAGAAGGAGGTTCCCAGTTGAATAGTTTGGGTTAACTGAAACTTGGCTTATAAATGTATAATAACATTCTAGATAATATGGAATAATTATGTTTTGCCTGTTTTGAAAAATGTTGATTTTTTAAGTTGATTTCGCTAAATCGGGCTGATTTCGCGAAATCAAGTTGATTTCGTCGGAAGCAGAATCAGAATTGTTACTGGTGACACGTCAAATGACATTCATACACCAGGACCTGTGATATGGGAAGTTAGTCCCTAGCTCTAACCAAAGCTATAAACTTAGCTACACAATTCTCAGCACCTTCAGCCGTCAAAATTATAGAATCGGGAAGGGCATTCCAATCTCTAATGGTTCCGGGGGGGGGGGGGGAGAGAACGATTCTTTATAAATATCCGTTCTTGCAGTAAGGGTTTGAAACTTCATTGAATGGTGCTTTCTACAGTGCCTAGCTGGGGGAACAAGGTCATCTGCTGGAATGCTGGCAGCACCCTTTAATCCTTTGTATAAGAGTATGGGCCTACTGTCTCTTCTCCTTTTCTTGAGAGACTCCCATCTTAATTTTCCTAGAATTCCAGTCATGCTCCCAGTTCCAAAGCAATTATTTACAGTTACAAATCTAGCAGCTCTATTCTGAACTTTTTAAATTTCTTCATTAAGGACCACTCCGCTTGGGTCCCAGATGCAACTACCATATTCCAAGATTGGGCGAACAAGTCCCCTGTATGCTGTCTCTTTCACATCCTGAGGACACTGATGAAGATTTCGCCTCAGGAAACCAAGTGTTCTATTCGCCTTTGTACACATATTGCTAATGTAACATAGCCACACACCTAAAGGCTGTGATCGTATAGATTTTTACTAACAAATAAAACTAAAGTCATTTTATAACATTTTCAAGTTTAATTGAATGCAAGAGCTTTCTGCTCCATTAAAATACCGCTAGACCAATACTCTAACTGGCATGGTCTAGCACCTTAGAGTGACACAAAACACAACTCCCGAAGCCGTGATCAGAGGCGGTATATATACGCTTTCTCACATTCTTTCATGCACCTGCAGAACCATTACGTAAATAAATTCTAAATGCTATGTAAATAATATGTCCAAATTAGATAATGACATATAAACATACACTCAATTGACATGCTGGTATTAGCTTCTGGAAAGGTCTATCTAAATATCACTGCACCTAAAATATTCAATAAATGTTGACTTAAGCAATTATGTCCCACCTGCATGTGAAAATAACCTTTAAGTAAATATCATCGTCATATGATATTTCGAAATACTGATTTGAACAGCTTCCAAGTTACATGTAAGTGCAACATGGGTTCATGTCTGCATTTTATACAAAGTTATAGAAATGGTATTTTAGGATATTAGATGAAGCTATTTCATAATTATAATTGATGCTTATTACTTTCCTAAACCGTAATGCTACAGAAGCAGAAGCTTACTGCCTACTCAACACTCATTCAAGCATATCAGTCTTACGTACCTTCAATACTATTTCAGTCATATAGAAAACATGCCTATGCATAATACCGACTGCATAACATGACTCTGTTATATACCTCCCATTCTTAAGTAAATTAATTAACCCCTTAATTAATTTACCTAATAACTCTCTCTGATCACAACTTTTTAAACATATATGGTTAAACATATATCGTTATAGTATCAATGATATTCATGCACAATAACACAACATCATGCATCAATGAATAAAGTTTCATCAACATAATAACCGCAAGTGATCGTATATATAAGTGACCAGGATAAACCACAATTGATCGTATATATAAGTGACCAGAATAAACATATATGAGCATATGCACTCATGCATACAAGTATCTAAGATTTAAGGGTATATACATTAGTGACCAGGATAATATACTTATACAAGTGACCAGGATGTGACCAGGATGTACAAGTACTCAATATAATGATCAGGATGACCAATACATCATCAGCATGTACAAGTGACCAAGATCATTAATTAATCAATTATCTTTTCATATGACCAGGATTACTGCCATATTTATTTTAATCTACTTTTGCGACCAGGATAAATAATCTTATAACTGACTAGGATGTTATACGATCAGGATTTTAAACTAATGTGACCAGGATAAACGTTATTAAGTTCGTTAAATGTTAAAGAATGTTTTCTTAAACATTCCCTTTAATCAACCCTTCTAATCTAGTAGACTTCCTAATTACCAGGATAATCAATATACTTGAAACGAGGACTTCTACACAAGTATTAGACCAATAAAGGGCTTATTAAAACACACTGTTTTAATTGAGTTTCTGTTTCTTTGTTGGTGGTGAAAATGCACAGTCACATTGTTCTTCTCGTAGATTTAACACTGTCGGTGGTTGTGGAATAGATATAACTGGAACACGATGAATTTTGTTTGGTATTAGTTTTCCATCGTTGTTGTCGCTGGTGCTTGCTTCTTGGTGGTTTGAATTTGTCATCAAGTAAGTAGGGTGAGTCGGATGTTCTTTGCAGTTTGTATAGTGTTCTTGCATAACACTAACATCATTTGGCTGTAATAAATAAAGTTTAATGTCACATGTAAATCTTCACCTAAGCATGACCTTTAGGGGCATACTCAGGACTTTAATAAAGTCACTAAATAAAGTTCTATTTACTAGGTCTTCGTCCATGCATAGTCTTCAGGACTATACAAGGCACATATAAATGTCTCATATAAATGTCACTTAAATGTCAATGTACTATAACTATAAGTACTAATACGATTCACAGTCATGAACTATATACATAATGAAAACACATCGTACGATAAAGTTCAATTACATCATATAGCAATTACATAACATGTAATACTCTCTGTTAAAACTGTTCATAAATAAATCTGTTTTACTACATCACTGTGCACAGATTTTTCTCGTTTTACTTTGCCCATGCCGCCTTTGCATCGGTCCACCTGAAGGGCTTCTGTCCTTCCTCTACGTCATTGACGTGTTGTTCTTCGATCAGAGTGGACATCTCTATATCACCTTTGATCGGTGACCGTTTCACATTTACCTTCTCAAGATCATGTGAGTTAGCCTGTCCTACACCAATTATCTTATACACAAGATTTCTTTTACGAAAGATCATTAAGATAATTACAATAATTATAACCGTCGATGCAATGCTGATTAACATAACATGTATCCAATTAGTACTGGCTTTACTCTCACCTAACATGACAGGCTTATAGTGTCTTGTTTCCTGAAGTAGATTTTGTAAAGGGATCTCTTTTAAACTCGACAAATGTGGTGGCAACTGTATTGGTTTGGATCCTAGTTTAGTTTTAATTTCAATCAAAAATGAAAAGTTCGAAACATTATGTAGTTTTAAAAGTGCTTGCAACGGATCTGACCTTTCAAAGTTACTATGTCCGCCGAAATACTCAGGTAACTGTAAATATTTGTTTGATGCTTTACATGTGTTATTTAACCGAATAATACCAAATGGTGGTGTGATTTTAATGTCAACATTTTCAGATTCATGTGACTGACAATTTAATGTAAATGTCAGAGGTTTATTTGTGACCACAATCCAAATACCAAATGTCAAGTACTTCGTAGTTGGCAACCTTTCATTCAACACAACTACTTGTTTACAGTACTTTTTAATGTCATGCAGGTTTTTCATAAAGAGAGCAACAACGCAGAATTTGTTTACATTTGTCTGATAGAATGCTGTTTCAGGATTGCAAAACTGGAAATGATCATTATTACACATCTGAAATGTACTTTCAGATAGAAGCGAAAACTTTGTTTTATCCTCTGAGACCAGTAACATTTCGTTTTCTAAGCTATACTTTAATAATACGTCTGTGTCGTTATTGGTGGATAGCGGTAGTGGTAGGTTATATATTTTATACACTTCATATTCTTCTTTTGTGTTAATTAGTGGGATCTTAAGAATAATCCTAATCTCATTATCTTCAAGGTATGTTATACATGTCAATGTTTTGAAGAAATACCAAATGTCTTTACGAGGATTTTTAAGTAACTCAAAGTTATTGGGAAGTTTTGTTTCTACTTCAATCAATAGTTCTTTAAGATCTTTTGGAGAGATTGTATTGGTAGATAAGTGATGCATTGATAACATATTTAGTTCAGACTTTAAGCTTTCAAGATAAAATATGGCATCTTGAGTTGTAAGCCTAATTTCATCAAGTATCATTTTAAATTGTAAGTATGTATGAATAAATTGTTCGAGTCTAACAAACTGTTGTTCAAATGTTCTTCCAAGCAAACTTATTTTACGATCTAGTTTCTGAATAACAATGATGAGATCCATTATAGATCTCCTGTTTTCCGCCACTTGCATTCTCGTTAAGTTTAATACCGATAAACTTACATCAAGATCATGTACAATTTGTTCTTGGTTAAGTGCCAAGGCTTTAACATTTCTATCTATGTTCTCAAGGTCACTTTCTGATACAGTACCGAACAAAGTACTCATTAACTGTCCTACTATAGGAAGCAATGACCTTTTGTGCTTATGTTTGTTTTCTGAAAGTGTCTGGTACTCATCAAAGTTTTCATAAACAGAAGTATATGTATCTGTTAATAGGTCAACTTCTACATGTAAGCTTTGAAATGTTTCTACGTATCCCGTTAGATTTGATTTCTGATAAAAGATTGTAATAGCTTTTACAATTTCATCAGTGCGAGCAAGATCGTTTTGAATCTTTAAAATTAGATTTTTAAACGGTCTCAAATCATGAATAAATGTTACAGACCAGTGTGCATCGTTAATAAAGACTTCATTGGTCTTTTGAAATACAACATTTTCGGATGTAAAGAGTCCGAATGCAAGGCTAACATAGCATGATCCCAAGATTAATGTGATCATCAATATGTTAATCTGAAATTAAATAAAAACGGGCATAACTATACTGGGCATAACTATACTGTTAAATGCGAGGTACTTATTTACAATTCACCTCTATTAACATACATGAGGCCTTTACCTCATTAAAGAACACTGTATTACGAGGTCATTTTTATAACATAGTAGACATTAACCTCAAAAATTGTTCCATATTCTCTGCTTTATCTTGAGACTTCTTTTGTCTCTTTTTCTGTGACCTAACTGTTTCACTGACTACACTATTATACAATGGCTGCTGTGAACAAACTTCGTTCACTTCCATATCGCTAGCTAAATCATCATTTTCTATTAAAGGCATAGGACAGGAATTATCGGAGAATAACTCGTCATTACACTCCCTGTCCTTGACCTCGGTTTCTTCACTTTGATTTTGCCTAGCTTCTCTGTGTTTAATTCTTTTCTGCAATTCCATCAAAGGAATATCATCTTCATCAGAAGAATGTTCTCTTTCTTGCCTATACCTCTTAACTAACTTAGCCAAGGGAATTTGTTCTTCTGGGTCAGAATCAGATTCTGTCTCTGACTCAGAGGCTTGAGGTGGAATTACATATGCTGCGTCCCTTAGTTTTCTACATTTATCATTTTTGGAAAGATTCCAATCATATACATTTGCTTTTATTAAATCACCCGCATATACTCTACTTGTTGTGCCATCTAATTGATTCTTAATTATAAAAGATACGGGCCCTGTTTTCTCAATTATTCTATAATAAGGTTTCCATTTCTGTCCTAATTTACCCTTTCTTTGTTTATTCTGATAATAAACTGGATCTCCTACTTTTAATTCTACCTCTTTGGTATTTTTGTCGGCATATTTAGCCTGACGTTTCTTTGCTTGCTGTAAGTAATTTCTTACATGTACAAAAGCTCTGTGCTGTTCTTGTAAAGCAACTTCGTGAAAATCTTCACCTAAATACTTTCTCCTAGGTTGTAATATATTGTCAACTGGCAATACTACATCTCTATTGTACAGCAAAAAATAAGGCGAGAACTTAGAAGATTCACTTACATTAAACCTGATTGCTGCTAAACTTTGACAAAGATACAAATCCCAGCTCTGTTGATTATCAGCTACCATTTTAGCTAAAATATCATGCAAAGTTCTATGGAACCTTTCAACTTTGGCATTGCTCTGAGGATGATACACACTTGTCAAAATATGGTCAACATTAAGTCTTTCCAAAGTTTCTTTAACCATCTTATTTACATTCTCAGTTCCATTGTCCGTCACAATTTGTAAAGGACAACCAAAACGTGGGAAAATGTGTCCAATGATCAGTTCAGCTACTGTTTCAGCAGTCTTATCTGGTACTGCAAAAGCTTCAGGCCAACCACTATACCAATCAACAAATGCGATGATATATTTATTGCCTGACAAAGTTGTTGGGTAAGGACCAGATAGATCAAGACTAAGTTTTGCCATAGGGTATGGAGGAATATCAGTTTCTTGTAATGGATGTTTCGTTTTCTGCATTGACCTAGTTCTACAAGTCATACAATCAGAAACATACTTATGAATTTCTTTAAACAGATTTGGCCAAAAGTATTTCTGACGAATGGAGTTAAAAGTTTTCTGTACCCCCATATGACCATTATTGTCATGATACTGAGTTACAACTAAAGACCTAAGATGTTTTGGAATAAACAATCTTAAATTTGGGTCATCATTGGCATTTGATAAATAGTATATCAATCCGTCTACCAAGAGATAATGTTTTTGAACATCTTTACTCTCCTCCCCATTTAAAATCATCGACCTGATTTCTGAAATATCATCATCCCTGGTTTGTTCAATTTTCATGTCAAAGCCGCTTTTAGTAAAGTCAGAACAATCACACTTTTCAAATGTATCTACATTGGGCAAACTACAACCAGCAAACGTTTTTGGATCAAACTGATTAGAGTCTAACACATTTACTTGAAACAAATTGTCATTGACATCAAGTACCTTTTCTACTTCAACGTCTTCACTAACTGTACTTTCCTCAAGTTTATTTACATTATCTGGATGCCTAGAAAGTAGGTCAGCGCATGTATTTGTTGTACCAGCAATGTATTCTATAGTACAATTATAGCCTGACATACTCAAAGCCCAGAGTTGAATCTTTTTATTTTGCATAGGAGATTCAAGCAAGTATTTCAGAGGCTTATGATCAGTTTTAATGACAAACTGAGCATTGTGAAGATAATAATCTAACTTTTGAAGAGCGAAATGGATTGCAAATGCTTCTTTTTCTACCACAGACCATTTACATTGAGACTTACTAAGTTTATGGGACAAATAATAGATAGGCTTTTCATCACCAACACACTCTTGTGTAAGGCATGCACCAATACACGAGTTACTAGCATCTGTATAGAGAACGTATGGTTTATTTGGATCTGGATAAACCAACAGTGGAACAGCAGTTAAACTATCCTTCAAGAATTCAAATGCAGTTTGGTGTACGTCTGACCACTTAAAATGTGCGTACTTTCTTGTCAAAGCGATAATTGGTTCAGCTATCTGAGAGAAGTTTGGAATAAATCTTCTATAGTATGAGCACATACCTATAAATGACCTTACTTCTTTTACACAAGTTGGAACAGGTAAAGATCTAATAGCATCAACCTTCTTTTCATCAGGTTTGATTCCTTGCTCACTGATAACGAAGCCAAGATAATTAGTTTCTAATTTAAGAAAACCACACTTCTTAAGCTTAAGTTTCAAATCATGCTGTCTCAACCTATCAAAGATCAGACTAATGTGTTTTAGATGTTCTTCCAAAGATGAGCTAAAGATTAATATATCATCCAGATATGCTGTAGCAAAATCATTGCAACCTTGCAACACAACAGACATAAGTTCTTGAAATACAGCAGGAGCGTTAGAAAGACCAAAGGGCATCACATTGAACTCAAATAACCCTTTATGACATGCGAAAGCTGTCTTTTCTTTATCTTTTTCATCCATGGCAACCTGCCAATAACCGCTTTTTAAATCTAAAGATGTAAAGTATTTTGCTCTACCAAGTAATGCTAAGATATCATCTATTAAAGGCAAAGGAAAGGAATTTTTCTTCGTAATTAGATTTAATTTTCTAAAATCAACACAGAACCTTTTACTGCCATCTTTCTTATCAACAATCACCACAGGAAATGACCATGGTGATCTTGACCTTTTAATTACATTAACATCTAACATTTCGTTAATTGCTTTGTCAATTACCTCTCTGCTTTTAATTGGTGTCCTGTAAGGTTTCATCTTAATTTGTTCATGATCTCTTACATCTATTTCCATTTTTACTGTGTCTGTTTTTCCTAGTTCAGAATCTTTGCTTGCAAATAAGTCTTTATTTTTCAAGATAAGGTTTTCAATTTTTGACCTATATTTGTCAGGTACATCAAGGTCTTTTAAGTCTAATTTATTCTCACAGCTGTTATTTTGGATTACTGAATCTATATAAGTAGCATTATTTTGAATCTCTGAGATTTTAGCCAACAAACCATGTCTATAAATTTTAATATATTTATTTGTGCTGTTAACAATTAACACTGGTAAAGATCTATCTTTTGCTAATGTAGAAACAGTATTAATAATTTGTAAGCCTGGTTGATCTGTTAAAAACCCTTTATCTATTTGCGAAACCTCATATGATGAACCTACTGGTAAGTCTGGATTTTCTCTTACTTTTCCGTAACATATCATGGCTGTATTTGGTTTAATTAAACATGTTCGTTTCATCCTAACTGTAGAAGCAATATGAATATCTTCCTCTAAATTTACATAGTGTTTACCATTTATTCTTAAACATTTTAAATCAAAATAAATCCTTACATTGTTCTGTTTGAGCCAGTCCAAACCAAGTATCAAATTTCTATTTAAATCTCTTATCACATAGAAATCTTGAGACATTTCGGTACCACCGATACAAAACTGTACAGTAATGCAACCGTCACACTTAAGTTCACTCCCATTTGCAGATTGTAAACAAACTTTCTTATGAGTAAGCCTTGGTTTATTCTTAAGTTGATCATATATTCTTCGGTGCATTAATGAACATTCAGCTCCAGTGTCTACAAGAGTTCTATATCTTTGTTTACCTATTTTAACTAAACAAGAATTTGGACTGCCTGAAACATTGATCCTAAATTTTTGATGAGGTAAATGTCTACTTTTGTCTTTACTACTCATTACATCGACCCCTGCATGCAATGAGCGTCCCAGTTTTCCTGCTGACCTGGGGTTTTACAAGCTTGAAACCTACTTCTTCCATGCCCCATAGGTCTTCTATTTTTATCTTTTTTCTTGCAATCCCTACTTATGTGGCCTTCTTCGCCACAAGACCAACATTTTATTGGTGGTCTGTTGTTAGCACTATTTACCCTTCTATTCTGAGGATAACGTCGACCTCGTGAAAGGTCAACCTCCATAGGTGTTGTTCTTGTATTGGACCCCTGCCAATTATGATGAGACATTGACACTCTAGTCCTCAAGTTTTGTTCATTTGTGGCAATAGCCACTGCCCCTTGCAAAGTATCGGGCTCATCCCTTAATATTTTCATTTTTAATTGGTCATTAGTAAGACCATCAAAAAAAATATCTATGATTTGTCTCTCAATAGCATTGCCTCCCTGGTTATCATAGGCAATCTCGGCTAGAGAAAGAATACGCTCAGCATACACCTGTATATTTTCACCAGGGTTCTGCTTCACGGACCTCAACATTGACAGAGCAGTTTGAGAGTCTGTCACATCAGAAAATCGTACAGCAAGCTGCTGTTTAAGCTGATCCCAATTATTATTAGGATTGGCTTGCATGTAACGGTGAATGAAGCCACTCACCGCTCCACTTGACGACTGGTAAGCAATGAGCTTCTTCCGTGCGTCAGGTACATTTACTAAGGTCGCGTATTTTTCTATTGACCTTATCCATTCCCTATACGTTTTTGGGTTCCCGTCAAATTTAATGACTGCGTTAGATATTCCCTGCGCAGTTAAGGCATTTGAAACATTTGTAAGTTCTAATTGTATGTTAACAAAAGCCTGCGCAGCCGGATCAAGTTGTTGCTGAGCCTGAGCTTGAGCTTGGGCTTGTGCTTGAGCTTGACCTTGCTGAGCCATGTTTAAATAAAATAATAAATGAATAAATAAATAAATAAATAAATAAATAAACTAATTAATCATAATTTTATTTTTCTTAACCCTACATTCTATTTTTCTTGTATAATTTTACGTCCTACTGAATAATAATTGGTGTCATAACAAGCAACACACAAAACCAGAAAAAGTAAAAGTAAACGGCACCTACCTTGGTGTCCATTCTTCTTGTCGTCAGGTTCCTTTTTTCTTTTATCCGCAGCACGGCAACAATAAATTTAGACGTGTAACATAGCCACACACCTAAAGGCTGTGATCGTATAGATTTTTACTAACAAATAAAACTAAAGTCATTTTATAACATTTTCAAGTTTAATTGAATGCAAGAGCTTTCTGCTCCATTAAAATACCGCTAGACCAATACTCTAACTGGCATGGTCTAGCACCTTAGAGTGACACAAAACACAACTCCCGAAGCCGTGATCAGAGGCGGTATATATACGCTTTCTCACATTCTTTCATGCACCTGCAGAACCATTACGTAAATAAATTCTAAATGCTATGTAAATAATATGTCCAAATTAGATAATGACATATAAACATACACTCAATTGACATGCTGGTATTAGCTTCTGGAAAGGTCTATCTAAATATCACTGCACCTAAAATATTCAATAAATGTTGACTTAAGCAATTATGTCCCACCTGCATGTGAAAATAACCTTTAAGTAAATATCATCGTCATATGATATTTCGAAATACTGATTTGAACAGCTTCCAAGTTACATGTAAGTGCAACATGGGTTCATGTCTGCATTTTATACAAAGTTATAGAAATGGTATTTTAGGATATTAGATGAAGCTATTTCATAATTATAATTGATGCTTATTACTTTCCTAAACCGTAATGCTACAGAAGCAGAAGCTTACTGCCTACTCAACACTCATTCAAGCATATCAGTCTTACGTACCTTCAATACTATTTCAGTCATATAGAAAACATGCCTATGCATAATACCGACTGCATAACATGACTATGTTATACTAATGTGTGTATTCCATCCTAAATCGTGAGTGATTGTCACACCAAGGTATGTAATGGAATTCACATTTTCGAGGACCGTTCCCTCTTAGGTGTACGAAGCCTCAACTTTATTAGATCTCTTCCTTGTTATCTGCATAATATTGCATTTAACTGGTTGAAATCTCATGCCCCATTTTCTGGCCCAACATCCTAATCTATCTATGCCAGCCTGAAGTTTAAGTGAGTCATCTGCATCTCTAATTTCCCGGTAACAAACACAGTCATCTGCGAACAGTCTTATTTCTGAGTCAATATCAGTGGAAATATCATTGATGTACAGGGAGAACAATAGGGGACCAAGAACAGTTCCTTGTGGGACTCCAGACAAAACTGGCGCCCATATTGAAGATTCACCATTAACAACAACACGCTGTTTTCTGTAGCAAAGGAAGGAATCTGTCCATTTAAGAGACTTCCCTCCAATTCCATAACCAAATAATTTGGATTTAAGTAGTTCATGAGGAGGGGTGTCAAAAGCCTTCTCAAAGTCCAGAATAAATGTGTCCACCTGTCCCCCTTTGTCCAGGTTTTTGCCCAATCATTAATAACCGTGCTCAACTGAGTTTCGCAACTATGCCTTTTCCTAAATGCATGTTGTCTGTCTGACAAAAGTTTATGTTCATCCAAGCGCATGAAGTGGGCCATGATGTTTGCACAGACTGTGTTCAAGCAATTTACATAGAACACAGGTCAGTGACACCGGGCGATAATTACGAGCAAGAGCCCTGTCCCCTTTTTTGAAAAGTGGACAGATGTTCGCTAGGAGCCATTCTTCGGGAATTTCACCCGTATCGAGAGATTGTTGGAAAAGATGAGCAAAAAATGGACCTAACTCGTTTGCTAGTTCCTAATTCAGTACTCTAGGACGAAGCTCATCAGGCCCTTAAGCTTTAGAAGGGTTCAAGCCTTTAAGTAACTTGATCACTCCCGCAAAGGATACAACAATATTTTCCATGAAAGGGGTCGATCTTCCAGTCGATGGAACCTCGTTGAACTCAGTTTTATTAAATGCATCATTGAATTGACCAATCAATTCCTCTGCCCTTTCAGAGTCCGATTCAGCGACCCCGTTCCCTCCTCTTTTATTAAGGGGTGGGATACCTTGCCTATCTTTCTTCTGGCTATTGATATATCAGTAGAAGTCTCCCGGATTTGCCTTTACATCACCTACCAAGTTATTTTCATACTGATCATGCTGATTTTTGATGTCATTTTTAATCTATCTATCTATCTATCTATCTATCTATCTATCTATCTATCTATCTATCTATCTATCTATCTATCTTCTTATACTGAGTCGGTCATATCTGGCCATTACCTCACTTGATTGGGTGGCTAAATTTAGAATTTAGCTGGAAAAAAAATAGAGAGAGAGAGGCACTGGATGTGTCCTTAAAACTATTTACAATCTGCATAACAGAGGTATCCTAAAACGCACACCTCTGAGTCCCAATCTTACCCTGTGCGGGCTTTGAACTCTTCTGCGGACTTGGCATTCACCGGAGAGGAGGGAAGACTATTCCATTGGGGAATAGTTCTAGGAAAGAACGAGTTCTTCAGGGCATCACTATAGGACTGGTATCTACGATAATGTGAGTCGTTTACTTTTGATGCCCTTGTTTGGGTCGACACTGTTACTGGGGTCAAGTACCTATCTTTATCAATAGACACTGAATCAGAGTGTATCTTGTAGAAGAAGGTTAAAGAGGAATGCTCACGACGTGCCTCCAGGGACGGCCACTCTAGCTCGTTAAGCATGTCACCGACGCTATTTCTATTTCGCCATCGCCTACAGGTCCATCGAGCAGCTGTCCTCTGCACCTTCTCCACCTGCTGAGTCTGAGTTTTAACATAGGGATGCCAAATGGGTTATGCATATTCAAGTTGAGGGCGAACCAATGTTTTATATGCAACATCCTTTGTCTGCCTAGGTGCAAAAGCCAAGTTCCGTCTAAGGAATCCTAAAGTCCTAGTTGCTTTAGATGTAATCTCTGAGATATGTTGACCCCAATCAAGATCGTCAGTGATGGTGATACCAAGATATTTGGCGGATTGTACATGCTCCAAAATTTGCTGGTGAAGAGTATAGTCAAACTTAATTTGCTTGTCCGGAGGGTGTCGTGACACCCTCATTGAGTGACATTTGGCCACATTGAACTTCATTTGCCAATCGGCCTCCCACTGTGCAAGTTGATCCAGGTCATCTTGTAAAATAAGACAGTTAGAAGGAGAATATATGTTCCTATACAGGACACAATCATCAGCAAATAAACGGACTGATGACCTGATATTATCGGGGAGATCATTAATCAAAACCAAGAAAAGGACCGGTCCAAGGACCGAACCTTGGGGACTCCAGATAAAACAGGGACTGGATCAGACGCTTGGCCATCAAGTAAACTTGTTGTGAGCGCCCAGAGAGCCATGAGCTAATCCGACTATGTGTGGATCCTCTTATCCCATAGTATTTTTTTTCTTATTTCTGGTGTGATCCAAGGAATTGAAGATACAGACCTGCTAGTTTTGGAGGGGATATGATTTTCGGACAAAGCTTGAATGAAAGACTTTATCAAATCAAAGTTCTCCTGGACCGACCGAGCGTCTGAATGACCATTAAAGTATTTCTCTCTTGCAAATTTTAGTGCATCCTTCCTCATAGTTTCATAGTCACCCTTTTGATATAAGTACACCTTTCTACGAGGTTTCTTTATAGGTGGTCTGAAGATTTTCAAAAATCTAAAGGTATAATGTATTTTTAATAGCCCGTATGTGGGACCAGGACTGGGGACGGGACAGGGAAGAAGTCTTAAGAAGACTGAACAAATTATTTGTCTAAATCGCGACGGAAGTAAGGGCGAGGATTGTGGTCACGTAAAATCGATTTAAGCCCCCCAGTGGAAATCTTCCACTGACCGTTCCAAGGCGGCTCTTCTGTGGCGATTTATTTATGTTGTTGTTTGTTACTTACTGTGTGTATCACTTGTGTCTTTTGGTTTTGTATGGCCATATGGCCATTTTGTGGGAAAGTAACTGTCCTTATGGCCTTCCTTTGTTTAGGTTTCCATTATGGTCTGGTCGCTTAATGTTTGTATTTCTTTCCCTTTGGTGTCTTTTATGGGTGGAGTAAGTTAATTGTATCAATTCCTGATCTTTGTTTTACTTCTACTTTACCTGGGTAAATGGTTGGTTTTCCCCTGGCAGTATGTCTGGAGTCTTCACACTTGGAGAGGCCTTGCTAGACTGAAGAGCGTGGTCTCTTCTGCATGCTTTTCTCGCTTCCCGGGTGCTATTGAATATCCAAGTGGGTAAAACCCATCACCTTCCGGTCGGCGTTTCTGGATAGCTCACGACACAACACTCCTCCCAACTTTATCTTGAAGGCCTTGTCACCAGCTGCCAGGTTCATTCTTGAGTGGGACTGATGTCCCACTGTTCCTCAAGTGAGACCGATGTCCCACTGTCACTTCGGGCTTGGGCGAGACTAGAAGTCTCACCGTCTATTGTCTGGCTTGAAGGAGACGAAGAAGCCTCACTTGCAAGCTGCTGTGTTGAGTCTAGCTTGTTATTTGACAGCTTAAGCGGACAAAGAAGACACGCGTTCAATTTGCTGTCTGGCCATCTTGTTAAGTCCAACAGATTTCGAACTAGAAGTCCAGAAATCTTGACAGAACTAGAAGCTCAATGTCATTTAGTGGACTATTACAGAAATCCACGGATAGACTTGTTGTCTAAAAGACACATTTCTCGATCTGTGCAATCTAGAAAACCTATCTTTCCTTTATTCTTAGTGGATACTTCCAAAACATCAGCACAGTTTGTTAACCAGTGAACTCAAGTAATCAGTATACCTAATGGTTACCGGGTAATTCTTTATCCGTGTTCATCTTCTACTAACAATTTGTCTTTCATCTCTGTGGTTGTCCCGTTATGGCATATCCCATTATCTTTTTCTCCCTGCCCAGCTAATTGTACCTGAATGGAGTCACCCACATTTACCGTGAACCTGACCCATTAAACATCTGGCCTGGTGCAGTAATGACAACCACCGCAGGGCAAAAACTACAGCTTGTGTGTCAGACAGATACATTTTCTGTTTACCTGACCCCGAGACCCAACGTCCCCATCAAGACCGCCTAGGCCACCCCGGAGACGCCGCCCCAACCCTGCGCAATCCTTACCAGAGATGAAATGACATCTCAATTCCTGCCGCCCAAGGAAACCATCATAGCCTATATGCATGGACAGTCAGACTTGCACTAGCCCGTACGGGCAGGCCTGGACCCCCTAAATAGATTACTAGTACTCATGTGCGGTATGCTGCACGTGGCATCTGAATTCCTTAACCGTCTGTACTTCAATGTTAAGCTTTATTGGGATAATCCCTCAATCCATTGAGCTAGCTGACCCTTGAAGCTCCCTGAACATTAAAAACCATGTTAAACTTGAATGAGCCTTTTTTTCACTTTCAGAATCTTGCCTAGAAGATAGTACCCAAGGTAACTGGTAAACAACACTGTGGCTAAACAGAGTTCTAGTTAATTCCAAATTTGGAGTAATTTACTCCAAATTTTCCATTTCTGACTCCCAACTTTTTGAAAAGTATGGTAAAACTCCAACTTTTTCTGGAGTACTGCATTTTTACTCCAATTTTAAAAACCCTAGGGAGAACCCTGCTAAAATCTCATTCTTGTTCAGTCAAATGCGTTTTAACGGAGGCAAAGAGAAACTGCTATTTTTAAGCCTTTACTCTTTCAACTCCAGCTAAAATCTATTTTTGTTCATTCAACTGTATCTTTCTTATGGAGGCAAAGAGAAACTGCTATTTGTAAGCCTATACTCTTTCTACTCCATCTGAAATCTTTTATTAATGCACATGTGTCTGTCTTTAATATGGAGGCAAAGAGAAACTGCTATTTTATAAGCCTATACTCTTTCTACTCCATTTTAAACTTTCAAACGTTTGGAAGCATTTTGGTTTCAGCTCTCCCGAACAACGGCGAAGTTCTACAACGGAAAGTCATGTTGTTTTTCTCGGGGTACTCTGGTTTTCGCCCAATTCCGATTATCACTCAGTCTCTGGTCGGGCTCATCGGGGTCTAACTGTTGGTTTTCTTTTGCTCCAGCATTTCAGTGGTTTCTTGCTGTCGAGTCCTCACCGTTGTCTCACCTCTGTGGTTCTTTGATTTTTTGTGTTCACGGAGATGTTGCACTGATGAGTTAGGAGGCCTTCATGCGGACTGAACAAATTATTTGTCTAAATCGCGACGGAAGTAAGGGCGAGGATTGTGGCCACGTAAAATCGATTTAAGCCCCCCAGTGGAAATCTTCCACTGACCGTTCCAAGGCGGCTCTTCTGTGGCGATTTATTTATGTTGTTGTTTGTTACTTACTGTGTGTATCACTTGTGTCTTTTGGTTTTGGATGGCCATATGGCCATTTTGTGGGAAAGTAACTGTCCTTATGGCCTTCCTTTGTTTAGGTTTCCATTATGGTCTGGTCGCTTAATGTTTGTATTTCTTTCCCTTTGGTGTCTTTTATGGGTGGAGTAAGTTAATTGTATCAATTCCTGATCTTTGTTTTACTTCTACTTTTCACATATCAAAATAAAGGGACCTGTATCATTAGGTTTGGACAAATTTTCTTTGTTGTTTTTAAAGCCTTATTTGCCATCATTATTTTGACTAGTTTTGCCTGTCATAGTTTGCACTTGTCATATTACTTGCTATTTCCTTGCCTTTCATTTAGTGAAAACTTTTCCTAGTGGCTAGAAGCCTACTTGGAAACTGTTTTCATCAAGCCATTCCAAAACTTTGTGTAGAAGTCATTAGACTACTGGTTCTTCCACCGATGAACGTGGATCATTCCATTTGATGTTTCATTCTTCTTACTTTCAGGTCTTGTCCATCAATCCCATCAGCAGTCAGTCGTTGGACCCGGGATTCTGTTAGTGAGCTGACTGTTAACGGAAAACATCTTTTCTTTACCCATTGGAATGTCTCTTTCCTTCCACAGCTTGGGATTTGCACTGGTGTTGTTTAACTCCATTAAGAGCAGCCTCCATACTTCCAGAATGTTCAACACAAACCTGCTTGGCTGTCTATTCATCATATCCCTGACAGAAGTTTGAAATAGCCTCCTGCATCCGATGCTTTTCAGGTGGGTCTCTAAATGTGGCAGTGGCAAGGGTCAGAACTCGGTCAGCTGGTCTCCTAAAGATCTTTCCCGTCTTGAAACGATTGCTGGAATTTCATTCTTGTTGTTTCCCAATCTATCCTCAAATCTTTTCCCAGTCCTGCAGTGTCTGCGAAGAAATCCAAAGCTTTACCCTCTAAAGAGAAATTTAGGTAGTCACATCATTCTCTGTCGAACCATTTTAAAACTGACCTGCAGCTTTCAAACTTGTGTCTGTTTACAAAACATCCAGCACGCATTTCCATCAAATCCACTTTGGAAAGTAGAAGTAAAACAAAGATCAGGAATCGATACAATTAACTTACTCAACCCATCAAAGACACCAAAGGGAAAGAAACACAAACATTAAGCGACCAGACCATAATGGAAACCCAAACAAAGGAAGGCCACAAGGACAGTTACTTTCCCAAAAAATGGTCATATGGCCATCCATAATAAAAAGACACAACTGATACACACAGTAAGTAACAAACAGCACCATAAATAAACTGCCACAGAAGAACCGCCTTGGAACGGTCAGTTTTTGTTTGTTTTGTTTGATTTGAGGTTTAACGTCCCCGTCAACACTGTAAAGGTCATCAGTGCAACATCTCCGTGAACACAAAAATCAAAGAACCACAGAGGTGAGACAACGGTGAGGACTCGACAGCAAGAAACCACTGAAATGCTGGAGCAAAAGAAAACCAACAGTTAGACTCCGATGGGCCCGACCAGAGACAGAGCATCAGTCACCAACCAACATTACCTTGAATTAGATCTCTCTAATTCTCAATAAGTCTTTACGTTGGAGCCGTCATACAATCTGAGGCCTGACCCACCGGCGTGCAATTAAAGAGGGAAGCAAAGTTGCCAACCGTGATTGGGTTAACTACCATGCATGCAGTCTGTCGTATAATATCCATGTTGTACCCAATCTTTTTATATCGAAGAATGATTTTACGAAATTGGGTGCTGAAGTCATTGCGGTTATACATTTTTCTGAATTTATTTACTAAGTCACCATAAAATTCGGGTTCCGATAGACCTTGTCGCAGAAGAGATTTAAGTCCAATATTGAATTTTGAAATTAAATCAGAATGGCATCTATAAAATTTTGAAAAGGCTTTGCGTAGTTTATGGTACCGATAACCCTGATTAAGGAGCCTAGCCGTCAACAATTTATTACGAGTGTTGAAGTCAGCAACACGACCACACACTCTAGCAAATCGAATCAATTGCGAAACACAGGACGGCGCACGAGGAACACCACCATCCAAAAAAGGAAAACCTACAATCTCAAAATCAAAGTCATCGCGTTTATCACAAACTCCGCACGAAACAAACCCATCCACAACAGACAGATGCAAACCCAAAAACGGGGCCTCGGTATCAGAAGAACCTGCCCCACCCAACCGAAGCTCTTGGGGGGGGGGGGTAAATCTGACTGATCAAACCATCAAAATAGGTATTATCAATATTTAACAAATCATCCAAACATCTAGAAGTGGAGCTAAAAGCTTCAATATTTCAGATTGGTTATCAATGGAAAGCGACAAAATGAAGTCTCTTTCATAACAATACAAGAACAGATCAGCCACAAGAGGTGCGCAATTAGTACCCATCTAAGCTGCTTTCGGCTCACCACGTCTCTCTCTCGAGTGTCTAGAAGACTCCTCAGGATGTGATATGTTATCATCACTCGCTTTTTCCCACATCAGTAGCTGTATGCCATGGTGACCTTGACCTAGAAGTACTAGCATTAGTGTCTTGACACGCTCTATCTTGAATATGTCCTTCTTGACCATGACATCCGGTGTCGAGCGTATGATCTTGCATGCGACCCTGACCTTGCATATCTGGAGCATGACTTTGGCTTCTCATGCTTTCTTGGTGACCTTGACCTGTCATACTTTCTTGATGGTGACCTTGGCCTGCCATGCCTTCTTTAAGAGTCAACCTGGCATGCCTTCTATGTGTCCTTGACATGTTATGCCTTCTTGATGTCCTTGATATTCCATGCCTTCTTGAAGGTAACTTGACTGTTCACGTCCTCTTGAAACAGACCCTGAACTTCCATACCTTCTTGAAGGTGACCTTGACATCTTGACCTTGCTCTACTTCAAGGTGATTGCCTCACATCATGCAATCTCGAAGGCGATCTTGGCCTTTCATGCCCTCTAGAAGGTGACCTTGATAATCCATGTCTTCTTGAAGGAGAGCTTAACCTTCCATGACTCCTAGGTGAACTTGACAATTCCTGTCTTCCTGAAGGTGAGCTTGACCTTCCCTCTAAGGTGATCTTGACAATTTCTGTCTTCCTGAAGGTGAGCTTGACCTTCTATGCTTTCTAGAAGGTGTCTCCAATCTTGGCTTAATCTGCCCTCTTGTGGGTGGTATTGACCTTTAACCATTGGAGTTTAACCTTGGTCTGGTTTGCCTTCTTGACTCTTCGAACTTCCTACCATGTGATCTTGACCATGAATGTCACTCCCGGCTGTAGGAATCATATTCACTGGCATGAGGCCCATCTTTTTCTTCTTATCAAGTCCTAACTGAGACCAAAGACTACTTTGTCACGTGAAACTATTTTTTCATTCTTGTCTGATGTCGACCGAAGCGCCTGTGTCTCCAAGCACTCAGGTTAACCATCTGGCTGATCACAGTCACTGCTTTCTGTTCATTTTTAAACTCTTCCTGAAATCCACTTTAGATAGGTCATGGGGATTAGAAATCAACTCCATGCCTTCTACTCTTCCTAGCCATGGGGATTAGAAATCAACCCAATATGCTCTACTCTTCCCAGCCATGAGGATTAGAAATCAACTCCATGACTGCTCTACTGTTCTTGGCCATGGGGATTAGAAATCAACGCCATGTCCACTACAATCTTCCATTAATTATGTTCACGTGAAAGCATTTCTTCATCCTTTGACTGATGGTGTCGTCTGGCGCCTTTGTATCTAGAAGACGACTAATGCTCCATCAAGCCATCTGTCTGGTTATTAATCTTCGCCTCAACATTTGCTATCTTTTATTTGTGCAAGGAGTGACAAATACAAACTTGTGTAAAGTGTAATATAAATATTTCAAAAATAACCTCCATGTATAGAATACTCCAGAGATTCTTTCCCAAAATATCTAAACAAAAGGAACCGCGTATCATGTTGACCGTCCCCCACGTCCGAAAACGTGACGTAAATTTGAACCCTTCACAATCCCCAACGTTAAATAAATAAAGAAGTGGACCGCGTATCATGTTCACCCTCCCTCACGAACTCGAGGATAACTCGTGAAGTAATAATACACCTCTAACGAAATGACCGGAGAATTCCCCCTTCCGTTTTATCGCTCGTCGACAAATAATGTATTTTTAATAACCCGTATGTGGGACCAGGACTGGGGACGGGACAAGGAAGAAGTCTTACCTGGATAAATGGTTGAGAATCTCCTGGCAGATACACTGGTCTGGTTGCTTGAAGAGGCCTTTCTAGACTGAAGAGCGAGGTCTCTTCTGCATTCGGCATTATTGTCCTACGTCATATCCGGTAAATATCGCTTCTATTTCCGCTTAGCAACGCCTTACTCGGTGAATGCCCTTCCATAGCGACCTTATAAAGCTATCTATCTTCTTATACTGAGTCGGTCATATTTGGCCATTACCTCAGTTGGGTGCGTAGCTAAATTTAGAATTTAGCTTAAAAAAAAAAAAAAGAGAAGTCACTGGATGGGTCCTTAAAACTATTTACAATCTGAATAACAGAGGTATACTAACATTCATACCTCTGAGTCTCAATCTTACACTGTATGGGCTTTGAACTTCTCTGCAGTCTTAGCATTCACCACAGAAGAGGGAAGACTATTCCAGGGTGGGGGGGGGGGTGGGGGGGGGGGGGGGGCTGGGAATAGTACTAGGGAAGAAGGAATTTTTCAGGGCATCACTGTATACTGTGAGTTGTTTACTTTTGATGCCCTTGTTCGGGTCGAAACTGTCACAGGGGTCAAGAATTTATCTTTATTAATGGCAACTGTACCTGAATGTATCTTATAGAAGAAGGTTAAAGAGGACTGCTCCCGACGGGCCTATAAGGACGGCCATTCTAGCTCGTTAAGCATGTCACCGACGCTGCTTCTATTGCGCCATCGTCGACAGGTCCATCGAGCAGCTGTCCTCTGCACCTTCTCCACCTGCTGAATCTGAGTTTTAACATAGGGATGCCAAATGGGTGATGCATATTCTAGCTGAGGGCGAACCAATGTTTTATATGCAACATCCTTTGTCTGCCTAGGTGCAAAAGCCAAGTTTCGTCTAAGAAATCCTAAAGTCCTAGTTGCTTTTGATGTTATTTCTGAAACGTGTTGACCCCAATCAAGATCATCAGTGATGGTGATACCAAGATATTTGGCGGATTGAACCTGCTCCAAGATTTGTTGATGTAGTTTATAGTCAAACTTAATTTGTTTGTCCGAAGGGTGTCGCGACACCCTCATTGAATGACATTTGGCCACATTGAACTTCATCTGCCAATCGGCCTCCCACTGTGCTAGTTGATTCAGGTCATCTTGTAGAATAAGACAGTCAAAAGAAGAATATATATTCCTATAAAGGACACAATCATCAGCAAACAAACGGACAGATGACCTGATATTGTCAGGGAGATCATTGATGAATACCAAGAAAAGGACCGGTCCAAGGACCGAACCTTGGGGGACACCAGATAAAACAGGGACTGGATAAGACGCTTGGCCATCAAGTACAACTTGTTGTGAGCGCCCTGAGAGCCATGAGCTAATCCACCTGTGTGTGGATCCTCTTATCCCATTATAATCCAATTTATACAAAAGCAAAGTGTAATTGACCGCGAAAGCGTTTGCATGTCTGTAATTTGTGTCAACATGTTGTTCTAGTATTATGACCATTTACCCGGTGGAGCTCAAGCCCGTCATGATCGTAAATTGGAGGCAAAGAACATGCATGAATGTCCAAACAGGCTACCTGCTGGCGCATGGGTTAACAATCCGACGCCCGATTTTGAATGGGGTGATTTGTATACGCACCTTATTGATTCACCAGCAAAGAGAAATTAATTAATTGAACAAATGATTTCATAGTATACAAATTTTGTTAGTTTAAGAAAAAAGATGCTTTTATAGAGTGGTCTTGTTCAGAATTCTGTAGCGAAACCCCACCAGATAAGTTTAAAAAAATCGACTTTTTTTTTTTGGCATTGTGAATTTAATAAAGACAATTTACATGTTTATTTATTTATTTATTTATTTATTTATTTGTTTATTTATTTATAGATCTGCACCAAAATACTTTATCTTTTTTCACATGCCCATTCAAATATGTTGTAATTTTTATCAAACGAAAACTTGAAAAAACAAAACAAAAAAAAACTTTTGGTTCTAACGAGTACCCACATTGTAGGTTTGGAGCAGAAATAAAAAAAGAAATGTACACTTCTCTATGCCCCATTTATTTCCCTCTATAAAATTGTGGGGTTTAAGGGGGAAAATTTATAAAGGCATGTTTTCATGATGTAATAAAATATGTGGGGGAATACAAAATTTCTTTATCTCTGTCCCAAGACATAGATTTCGGTTACTCGTTAGAATTAACCGCCTCAATTAGTACCCACAACCTATGTCAGGCTTGCACGCACAAATGATTACACCTACTGCAGTTTACCCTCTATTTAACTCCTTTCAGTTTTTCGACGAAACTTCGAACACCAATTCTTGACTAAATGTCAATTTGATGATTTTTTCGACGAAAATGCTACCAAAAACTGGTTCCACGAACAGCATCAATTGATGGAAAGATACGGTCACTCAACAGGTCTTACGGCCCCCGCCCATCAGGGCTTAAAGAAATAGATGGGCTGGAAAATGTTTCCGCGCAGAGCTAAAACCGACCTGCACAAGAGTACTGGTAAACCGCTTAGAGGAACTAAGCTTGCCCAGGCAAAGTGTTTGGAGTCGGACCGCCCATTTTTAGCTCACCTGGGCCGAAGGCTCCAGGGGAGCTTATAGTATAGTGGGTCCTCCGTCGTCCGTCGTCCGTCCGTCGTCCGTCCACACTTTTGAGCAGCTATATCTCTGTATCCTGCAGGCTGATCTCAATCATTTCTCACCTGTAGCATGCCTCTGGTGGGGCATTGATGACATAAACTTTTTTTTGAAATCGCTCAAAAACTTTGGTTCCTGTGGCAACCACAAGGTCCCATAGACTTACCATGGGAAAATGCTTGTCATCACCGTGGCGCCTTCAGTTTTGATCGGATCTTTCTGAAACTTATATGTAAGGTGACTGGGGATAAAAACTCGGATGAGTTCGAAAACCGGCCAAGTCGGCCCATCTATCATAGAGTTACGTCCCTTTGATTGCTGAAAATGCCGATTTTTGACCTTGCCATCACCGTAGCCCCTTCAGTTTTGATCGGATCTTTCTGAAACTTATATGTATGGTGGCTGTGGATAAAATCTCGGATGAGTTCGAAAACCGACCAAGTCGGCCCTTTCATCATAGAGTAACGTCCCTTTGATTGCTGAAAATGCTGATTTTTGACCTTGTCATCACTGTAGCCCTTTCAGTTTTGATCGAATCTTTCTGAAACTTATATGTAAAGTGGCTAGGGATAAAATATCGGATGAGTTCGAAAACCAGCCAAGTTGGTCCATTTATCACAGAGTAACGTCCCTTTGATTGCTGAAAATGCCGATTTTTGACCTTGTCATCACCGTAGCCCTTTCAGTTTTGATAAGATCTTTCTGAAACTGATATGCAAGGTGGCTGGGGATTGTTCCTTTGATGGCTGAAAATGTCGATTTTTACCTTGTCATCACCGTAGCCCCTTCAGTTTTGATCGAATCTTTCGGAAACCTATATGTAAGGTGACTGGAGATAAAACCTAGGATGAGTTTGAATACCGGCCAAGTTGGCCCATTGGCCCTCGGATGAGTTCGCATACCGGCAAAGGTGGCCTATTTATCATAGAGTTACGTCCCTTTGATTGCTGAAAATGTTAATTTTTGACCTTGTCAACACTGTAGCCCCTTCAGTTTTGATCGGATCTTTCTGAAACTTATATGTAAGGTGGCTGGGGATAAAACCTCGGATGAGTTCGAAAACCGGCCAAGTTGCCCCATTAACTATATAGTAATGTCCCTTTGATGGCTGAAAATGTCGATTTTTTACCTTGTCATCACCGTAGCCCCTTCAGTTTTGATCGAATCTTTCGGAAACCTATAAGTAAGGTGACTGGAGATAAAACCTAGGATGAGTTTGAATACCGGCCAAGTTGGCCCATTTATCATTGATTTACGTCCCTTCGATTGCTGAAAATGCCGATTTTTGACCTTGTCATCACCATAGCCCCTTCAGTTTTGATCGGATCTTTTTGAAACTTATATGTAAGGTGGCTGGGGATAAAATCTTGGATGAGTTCGAAAACAGGCCAAGTCAGCCCATTTATCGTAGAGTTCTGTCCCTTTGATGGCTGAAAATGTTGATTTTTGACAAGTCGGCTCATTTATTTTAGAGTATCATCCCTTTGATTGCTAAAAATGCCAAATTTTGACCTTGTCATCACCGTAGCCCCTTCAGTTTTGATCGGATCTTTCTGAAACTTATATGTGAGGTGGCTGGGAATAAAATCTTGGATGAGTTTGAATACTGGCCAAGTCTGATCGGATCTTTCTGAAACTTAAATGTAAGGTGGCTGGGAATAAAACCTCAGGTGAGTTCGAATACCGGCCAAGTTGGCACATTTATCATAGAGTGACGTGCCTTTAATTGCTGAAAATGCCTATTTTCGACATTATTATCGCTGCTGCCCCTTTAGTTTTGAACGGATCTTCATGAAACTTACAAACAAGGAAGTCAGGCAGAAAGCTTGGGGGAGTTTGAAAACTCTTGTTTTTGAACTTGTCATCACCATAGCCACTTCAGTTTAGATTGGATCTTCTTAGCAAGTCAGGAATAAAAGCTTGAATGAGTTTGAAAACCGGTGAGGTCAGCCTGTTTATCGTAGAGTTAAATTCTACTTGATTTTCAGAAAATGCTTACCCTGTCATCACCATGTCCTCCTATAAAGCCTTCAGTAAAGGTTGGCACTTCCTTAAACTTCGAATCTGTTAGCTCAGGTGAGCGATACAGGACCAAGCTAGCTTGGTCCTCTTGTTATAAACCCTATTGGTTTCATTGGACAACAGGGCTTCAGATGTCACTTCATCAAAATATCTGGTAAAAGTCCCACAAAATGGAAAGCAACATATCAAAAAATGACCTTTACTATGTTGACGGGGACGTTAAACCCCAAATCAAACAAAACAAACCAAGTGGTTGTCAACCAAATGTCATGGAAGTCTTCCAATCAGAGCTGCACGAGTACTGGTAAGCTACTTAGTAGGTTTAAGTCTGACACTGGACGACAGGACTGATGATGTCATTCATTTCAGTGACAAGATAAAGCCCCACAAAATTGGATGCAGCGCCTCGGAATGACGTGCTGTCGACAGGGGTGTTAAACCTCAGCCATTTTTTCACTTCGTCCTGCAAAAACTTTTAGCCTGCCGGACAACCATTATGTGAACTCATGTGAGACTTAGTGAAGAAAAGTTTTAGTAAAGAAATTAATATTCTGACCTAAAATTAAATATGCATTCAGTCCTGCAGATACTGATACAATCCTACAAAAGATTTTGGGAAGATGATCTGAACCCTTGCTGAAAACAAAAACTCATTCCTTTGCAAACAGTGCATGTAGGCCCAGATCAGATGGCTTCTTACGAAGACATTCCTATCAGGATCTAGGCATTCAGTTTGTTGTTGCTGTAAATCCATAATACATTTTATCGCTGCTTATAACCACTAGTATAATATCTTGTGCACAGATATTCAGTTTGTGAGGCTGGCCTCAGTAGCCCAGTCCGATGTTTGTTTTTGTTTTGTTTGAGGTTTAACGTTCCCGTCAACACTGTAAGGGTCATTCTGGAGACGTTGCTTCCCATTCTGTGGGACTTTTACCCGACATTGAGATGAAATGACATCTCAGGCCCTGTCGCCCCGGGAAACCAATCGGATTTATAAGCATGGACGAACTGACTCGCATCGCATTGCCTTGGCAATCCCCTGAGAGGTTAACCAGTACTCGTGTGCGGCCGGTTGCAGCTCGTGTGCGGTCGGAAGCATCATGCACCCAATCTATTTCTTCAAGCCCGATGAGCAGGGGAGACTCAGTCTGATGCCCTGAATGGTCACGGATCAGGATGCGGTTTCCATACCTATCAGTTTCAGTCTAATGTGCACTGTACTGGTTAACCACTTAGGTATAAGCCTGTCGAGGAAGTGTGGGTAGTTAAACTTATCAGATCAAATGACCTAAATAATGTTGACTTGGCTGTAAAAATCCAAAGCAAACAAAATAAAACAGTTTGTGAAATGAATAAATACCAAAGATCTATCGAGTAATACATTGCTTACAGTTACACATGGGTGTAGCAAAATGATTTATTCAGGACCAAAAAAAAAATATCAGCCGAAAAAGACAGATTATTTACATGACAAAAAGTGTGCAGAACACAGTACTGTGTGTTTGTCAGGTTCCAATTTTGTGCCATCTTGGTTGACTCTCTTGCAGGCATTTACCCAATGTTTAAATTGTACCGGATCAGCTGGAAACAGGTGAAATGTCACTTTCAGTGGATTCATCATGTTGTGATTCGTACGTCCAACCGAACAACAATATTTTATTTGTGAAACCAACGAAACAAGCGTGCTAACACAGTGCAATTTGTGTGCAACAAAGCGTACCAAGGTCAGTGGACTGCTTTTGTTGTCACCGTAATGGTTGGTTGCTATGCGGGATGAACATCCGAAGTAATCCGAATGAGTAAAGTGCCCGGATAACGAAAATCACGAATGCTTTTCTCGCTTCCCGGGTACTATTGAATATCCAAGTGGGTGAAACCCATCACCTCCCGGTCGGCGTTTCTGGATAGCTCACGACACAACAGGTATATTATACCTACCGCCAGTCAACCAATCATCTACCAGACGTTGTAATCGTTGTAATCTAGGCCAAAAACCGCAATGTCTCTCGGGTATTTATCTTCTTAGTATTTCCGCTACAGTAACTGCTCGCAAGTAATAGGTGGTGCGCAAAAAAAAAATGTTTATGCTGTTTAGATGACCCGATCTCTCAAGAAATTCGTCAAAAATGTCATTTATGACCAGTCTCGCTTGGTAGAGATCATCCTCCTTCGTCATTCCTAAGAATAGCTCAATCGAATACAAATTTAACCCAGCTTGTTTGAACATTATAAAGGTGCATTATTGAGCTACCGGGTCTTCACTTCTTTCTGGTTTTTATCTCCAATGCATACTCCTTTGTCATGTGTACACTTTTGGAGCCAAATACAGCTTCAGAACTTTGTGAAAATGGTCGTTTGCATTCGTGTTTACCCTTCGCTCTGAACATGTGTTCGGAATTTTTTGTTCTAAAAATAAATATGTCACTTTACACATACATGGCGACAGTATCGTCTCTGAGTGTCGTTACTTATGGCATGGTATTCAGCGTCATATTTTTTTCCGATTCAGGCATGGCCTAAGCAAACAAGGCCAAAAATGAACGTCGCATAACGTCATATATGGTGATTCTATTTTTGTCACGAACTAAAAATAGATCTAACTAGTGTTCGAAACCTAGTTAGGGAATCCCTCTCAAACTCGTTTACCTGTCATCATATTTGTTCGCATTTTTTGCATAAAATGAATTCATTTGTATTGTTTTAAAGAAAAATACCGGCTATATGTATTTTATTTTTGAAAGCATTTTTTCCAGATAGCTCAATAATGCACCTTTAAGCTGGAGCATAACGAAGGTCTTGTGAAACTCAATTAGTTCAGTTCTACCATGACGTAGCGAGCAATCTGGATGGGGCCATTAATCGTGGCCACAAACAGACTGACCTGATTATCATGGATTTTGCCAAGGCCTTCGACAAGGTACCTCACAGGAGGCTATTGTACAAACTGTATCATTATGGGATTAGAGGATCCACACTTAAGTGGGTTAGCTCATGGCTCTCTGGACGCACACAACAAGTTGTACTTGACGGCCAAGCGTCGGATCCAGTCCCTGTTTTGTCCGGTGTCCCACAAGGTTCGGTACTTGGACCGGTCCTTTTCTTGATATTTATTAACGATCTTCCTGATAATATCAGGTCATCTGTTCGCTTGTTTGCTGATGATTGTGTTTTGTATAGGAATATATATACTACTTCTGACTGTCTTATCTTACAAGATGACCTGGATAGCCTAGCACGTTGGGAGGTCGATTGGCACATGAAGTTCAATGTGACCAAATGTCATTCAATGAGGGTGTCACGGTACCCTCCAGACGAGCAGATTAAATTCAACTACTCATTACATCAGCATACTTTGGAACATGTCCAATCCGCAAAATATCTTGGTATCACCATTACTGATAATCTTGATTGGGGTCAACATATTTCTGAGATTACCTCTAAAGCAACTAGGACATTAGGGTTTCTTAGACGTATTTTGGCTTTTGCACCTAGGCAGACAAAGGATGTTGCATACAAAACCTTGGTTAGACCTCAATTAGAGTATGCATCACCTGTTTGGCATCCCCATGTTAAAACTCAGGTTCAACAGGTTGAGAGGGTTCAGAGGACGGCTGTCCGATGGACCTGCAGGCGATGGCGGAACAGAAGTAGTGTTGGTGAAATGCTCGATGATCTGGAGTGGCCATCGTTGGAGGCCCGTCGCGAGCAGTCCTCTTTAACCTTCTTTTATAAGATACACTCCGACACAGTGTCTCTTAATAAAGATAAATACTTGACCCCTGTGACTACTTCAACTCAAACAAGGGCATCAAAACTAAACAACAGTCAATATCGTAGGTACCAAGCCTATAGTGATGCCCTGAAGAATTCTTTCTTCCCTAGAACTATTCCTCAGTGGAATAGTCTTCCCTCCTCTATGGTAAATGCCAAAACTGCAGAGGAGTTCAAAGCCCGCATGGTGTAGCTTTGGATCCAGAGGTGTACGTTTTAGTACACCTCTGGAAGCAGATTGTGTATAGTTTTAAGAACTCCTCCAGTGGGTGTTTTTTTTTTTTTTTTTTTTTTTTTGCTAAATTCTAAATTTAGCGCACCACCCAACTGAGGTAATGACCAAGTTTGACCGGTATCGGGACAACTCGGCACATAGCAAACTCGGCATATAGCCAACTCGGCACATAACCAACTCGGCCCCTACAAACTCGGCACATAGCAAACTCGGCCCACAATACTTATAATGCTTATTAAGCTGTGCATTAATACTTTATTTGCCTGTTTTATTATCATTATTTTATATAATAATAATTATATATATGCTTATTAAATTAAAAAAAAAGTTTCTAGTTTATTTTTTTTGCATTTTTTTTTTAAAAAAAAAAACGTCTAAATCAATAAGCTCTGGATATGACTTAATTGCTGCACTAATTATCTGATTAATCGGACGATGACTAAAGCTGTGAATCTGATTTTTTTTTTTTTTTTTTTTAAGATTTATTCGCTGATAATTTAAGAAACAACTTAAATATTTGAAACTTAAATATTTGAAATTTTATTGAAAAAAAAAAATCTTCATATTTTTTTTTTTTTTAATAAAGATCTACTCCATTAAATATTGATGTTTGGTCCCTATTCAGTTGGTCCCTATTTCACAGGTAACTTTAATTTGATTTGATTATTTGTTTGGTTATGCAATTATCATTACCAAGTGAACAACAGATAATTGACCCAAACAGCTAATTATGAGCCGAGTTTGTATAGGCCGAGTTTGTCATGTGCCGAGTTTGCTATGTGCCGAGTTTGTCATGTGCCGAGTTTGTTATGTGCCGAGTTTGTCATGTGCCGAGTTTGCTATGTGCCGAGTTGTCCCACAACCGTTTGACCGACTCATATATGAAGATAGATAGATAGAGCTCTTCCCTTAAGTCTCTTGTGTCTGGGCAGTCTTGCACATAATGTTCACAAGTTATGTTAAAACCGACTCAAAATAAAGATTCTTGTATCTTGTACAAGTTTCAATTTGTCCACATCTGTTCGATCAAACCGGTGAAAGAACACGGAAATCATGGGATGAATGTGCACATTTTGACTTCCGCTACCATGGTCTGGTAGATGATCGAACTCCCTCCCAGATAAAACACGTGTGAAAATGGAAACCAAAACATTGCCGAGTTTTCAGAATTTGTATGCGAAAGATTATCATGTACCTAAAAAGCAACAGCATCAGGTAAACCTGACGAATCTTGACAGCTGTCAGTCAGGAATACCGCCACAGTCCTTAAATCAAAACACCAGTTTTTATCCTGTTTCAAAGAATCCGGGACATTTCGGCCTGGGTCGTTTCGGCCTAAATTTGGTCCTGGGTCGTTTCGGCCTATTTCGGTGGGTCGTTTCGGCACTGGATCGTTTCGGCCCAATTTTATTAGATAGCATTTTTTCTGCATTAAACATTGAATATTAATTATTTTTTTAAATTCAGAATATTGACTGGGCCGTTGAACCCCAATACAAACAAACAAAACCCACAACCTATGTTTCTTGAGCAGAGATACGAAACAATATTGAATACCCCAGTAAATCCCCGTATTACTATATAAAATTGGGGTTTGAGGAGGTCAAAATTATATAGGCTTGTTTTTCGTTATGCAAACTCTTTATCAGTGTTATCAGAATGTAAAAGAAACAGCATATAATGTATTTGTTCGCCGAATCTTGGAATATGGTAATTGTACTGAGACCCCCTGAGAGTGGCCCTTCAAGAAGAAATTGGAAAAGTTCAGAATAGAGCTGCTAGATTTATAACTAGCAATTACTGCTTGAAATTTGGAGTATGACTGGAAAAGTTAAGATGGGAGTCTCAAATACAAGAGACAGTAGGCTTATTTTATTGTACAAAGGTCTACAGGGTGCTGCCAGCATTCCAACCCTCCGGCTAGGTGCTGTAGAAACCATCACTGATTGGCATTTCAGAACAGACATTTACAAAGAATCCTGCTTTCCTCTGACAATTACCCAGCAGGCACATGTCGCTGGGACGTCAAATCAACATCGGTGAAAGGTCAGACGTAGATTTGACATTGCATAAACGTCATGACATTGTACCGCCGTCAATGTGACGTCACAATTACGCCATGTGTCTGCTTGGTAGAGATTGGAAAGCTCTTCACGATTCGGTCATTTCCTCAGCTGAAGGTGCTGCGGATAGTGTAGCTAAAGTTACCTCTTTGGTGAGAGGTATGGACTAACTTACCCCATCATGTCCGAGTGAATGAATGTCATTTGATATGTCACCAGTAACAATTCTGATTCCGATTCTGGTGCTATTAGTCGAAATTGTCGACCTAAACGGCCCCTATCAATCACTAAACACTTCTATCTGCTCAACTGCTCTTGAAGAGTTCACAAACCACAGGACTTGCTTTTATTATACATGAGTAAATGCTTGTGCGAAAAAGAATTGATATACAAGCAACACAAACATCTGGACTGACGTGTGAATCAACAAGCTGTAACCGTTTACTTAGAGCGCAATGACTGACGAAGAATGTAATAGATTATTTTATTGTTCAACTGTCGCCATTGCTGTAGATTGTTCCCAAAGATTTTGAAGGTTTGTGCGGTCCATCTCAAAGTAATTATTATTGTGCAAGCGCACAATGTTAACCCTTGTTCTGCTGAGCCCGGATATGCCTTATCTTTATAACAATGTAGATCCAGATCAGATGGCTTCTGAAGAAGCCATCTGATCAGGATCTTCATTGTTTGCCATTCAGATTATGAATTTGTTGCAATAATTTGCATCAGGTAATCTGATTGGTTGATAATCGGTAGTGGGTGTGGCAGATATGAATATTCAGCAGCTCAAGGGTTAAACATGTGAAGATAGCAAAAACACGGGCTGATCTTAGTGTACGCAGTTCGTAAAAGGACTCGGTTTCCTGAGCTATTAACCCTTGTCCTGCTGAATATTCATATATGCCACACCCACTACTGATTATCAACCAATCAGATTACTTGATGCAAATTATTGCAACAAATTCACAATCTGAATGGTAAACAATGTAGATCCTGATAAGATGGCTTCGTCAGAAGCCATCTGATCTGGATCTACATTGTTTCAAAGATAAGGCATATCTGGGATTAGCAGGACAAGGGTTAAAAGCTTAGCGATCGAAGATAGCAAAAGCACAGGCTGATCTCCTATAGTCAAAATATATATACATGTAAATAAAGTGATAACAAAATTGGGCCGAAATGACCCAGGCCGAAACGACCCGTCCGAAACGACTCGGGACCGAAACGATCCGCGACGGTTTCAAACTTTAGATGAGGGGGAAGGTCTATGAAATATGATATATCTAGACTACCGCAAAGCTTTGCTTGATTGTTTTGAGTTTAACGGCCCAGTCAACAGTATTCAAGTCCTTTTTGAGCCGGTCAGTTTACCTATCCACACTTTACTAGCCATCTATAAGAATATACAGGTGATTAAAAATGCAAACGAGATTCATAGATTAAATAATTTACATGTATATTTCTTCATCGAAACAATTTTATGATCAGCAAACACCTTGTTTCAAAATTGGGACTTCCTAATTTTCCACCGGGACTTCCAGATTTCAAGGGTAGGAAGTCCAGACTTCCTGATTTGGGAGTTAGTGGAAGCCTTGAGTTAATGAAAAGTAAAGATGTATGCTGACGATACTAAATTATATGACAACCAGAGGAACAGTAAATCTTTACAAAGAGACTTAGCTAAACCAGAACAATGGTCTAGAAAATGGTTGTTGAGGTTTAATGAAGTGAAATGTAAAGTTATGTATTTTTGAAGAGACAATCCAGAGCATAAATACAAAATTGGAACAAAGAAATCGAAGAAAGTCACAGAGGAAAGGGATCTCGGCGTGCACATTACAAATGATGCAAAACCAAGTTTGCAATGTATAGAAGCAGCCAAAAAAGCAACCAAAGCTTTGGACTTTGTTAACCCTTATCTTGCTGTTCACGACAACCCCTATCTTTGCAAACAGTGTAGAACCAGATCAGATGGCTTCTGAAGAAGCCATCTGATCAGGATCTACACCGTTTGGCATTCAGTTTATGAATTTGTAGCACTAAATTACCTCAAGTAATTTGATTGGTTGATAGACAGAAATGGGTGTGGCTTAAATGAAAATTCAGCAAGATAAGGGTTAAAAGGACCTTTTCACATTTTGACTGTCCAAGTTTCTCTACTCTTTATAAGACATATGTGCGTACACACATGGAAATTGGGATTCAAGCTTGGAACCCATACTTACGTAAAGATATAGACTGTTTAGAGAAAATTCAACAAAGAGCAACCAAGTTAGTTCCACAGTTGAGAAACTTAGAGTATAAGGACAGACTTAAAGCACTAAATTTGACTACATTGGAAGAGAGACGAGTTAGGGGAGATCTGATACAGGCTTATAGAATTACATGTATAACTGGTAAAGATAATGTAAATTGTGAACAGTTCTTCACATTTAGAGAAAATGCAAATACCAGAGGGAACAACATGAGGTGTATAAACTGAGACTGAAGAAAAGCATACTTCAACGAGTAAATCTTTTTAGTATACGAGTTGTGAATGCTTGGGATCTGTAATGATAAAAGACATCTGTTTCAATTAGGTATATCTCACCAGAAAATACACACCCTTATTATCAAATGATATATTATAAAGTTCTCGCCCACTTAGAACTAGCAGTCTGTATCTAGAGCTGGAATGGTTTAGTACTAAAAATGAAAGCCGTATTAAAGTAGCTTTGTTATTCTATATATTATATATCAATTAAATAGTTTAGTACTAGATCTAAGAAGTTGGTCTCATTAAGAAAGACCCAGCCAAACATAGGACATGGTGTCAGAAGTACTGTAGACTGGATTATTTTTACAGTGACTTATATTTCACAATTTCATATTTACCATAAAAGAAGTAAATTTTGTGAGAAATGGATAAGTTACACCAGCCTGCGGAAATGGACTTTTCCACTTCTGGAAATATTGCAGAAAGATGGAAAATGTGGAAACAAACTGTGCAGCTGTATTTAGACGTTGTAATGTCGGATAAAAATGAAAAAGAACAGTGCAAAGCATTGCTTTATATTATTGGCAAAGACGGTCGGGAAATTTACAATACATTTGTGTTACAAGAGGCAGAAAGGGACAAATTAGCTCCACTTCTTGACAAGTTTGAGACCTATTGTATTCCAAAAAAGAATATCACAATGGAGAGACACAAATTTAACACCAGGACACAAGGCAGTACAGAACTCATAGATCAGTTTGTAACGGATTTGAAAAATATTGCACGCGAATGTGAATTTGGCGACATCAAAAATGATTTAATCAGGGACAGAATTGTTTGTGGCACAAGCTCAGAAAAAGTCAAAGAAAGATTGTTGCGAGAAGATAAACTGACTTTAGAGAAGGCGATTTCAATATGTAGAGCGGATGAGGAATCAAAAAGGCAGATCCAAAAAATGAACGAGGATCATGAAAATGCTGTGCACTACGTGAAAAGTAAACGGAAGTCAAAAGGAGTCGTAGGAGGTGCAAGACCCAAAGAATATTCGGATAAAAAATTCCAATGTGGCAAATGCGGAATTATGCATGAAAGAAGAAAGTGCCCGGCTTATGGAAAATTATGTCATAAGTGTCAAAGGCCTCATCATTTTGCTAAATTTTGTAAGTCTAAATTAAAGAAAAATGTGCATAATTTGGAGGAAAATTCGTCGGAAAGTGATTCAGAAAATCTTTTTGTTGGATCTATAAATGAAAAGTGTCAAAAGAAAACGGAAATAAGTGATAATGAGTATTTCGTTACGATGGATGTAAATGGAATGCAAGTGAAATTTAAAATCGATACAGGATCGCAGTGCAATATCATAGCGGATAGAGTGTTCAGAAAAGTTAAGGCACCACATTGTGTGTTGGAAAAGTCAACGTCGCGTCTCACCAGTTATACGGGAGATCGTCTCAAAGTTCTTGGAAAAACTACACTAAACTGCATGGGACACGAGCTGGAGTTCTACGTTACAGATTCAAGACAAACGTCTTTACTGGGCTTTAAAGCATCACAGGACCTTGGACTAATTAATGTGGTATTAGCAGTCAATACCAATGGACTAGATAAACTAATACGAGAACATCCTAAAGTATTCTTTGGTTTAGGTTGTCTAGAGAAACCCTACAAAATAATGATCGATTCTACAGTCACACCAGTGGTCAACCTGCCCAGGAAAATACCTGTTGCATTACGTAAAAGGGTGAAAAAAGCTCTGCAAGACATGGTAAAGGATGGCGTAATCAGGCCAGTGGATGAGCCTACGGACTGGGTAAATTCTATGGTTATAGTGGAAAAACCTAACAAAAAATTAAGAATTTGTCTCGATCCGAGAAATCTGAACGCTGCTATAAAACGGGAACATTTTCAGTTACCCACGATAGAGGAAATAACTAGTAGAATGTCTGGAGCGAACGTATTTTCAAAACTGGACGGAAACAATTCGTATTGGCAGTTAAAATTGGATTCCGACAGCCAGTTACTAACTACATTCAATACCCCATATGGAAGATATTGCTATTTAAGGACACCGTTTGGAATAAAGAGCGCCCAGGAAGTGTATCAAAAAAGGATATCACAGTTATTTGAAGACCTCGAAGGAGTAGAAACTGACATTGATGACATTTTGATATGGGGCAGATCAAAAGAAGAACATGATCAACGCTTAAAACTAGCCCTGAAACGTTGCGAAGACATTGGATTGACATTGAATAAGGACAAATGTATCATAGGTGCAAGTTCAGTAACCTATATTGGACATGTGTTAACACCGGAAGGTGTAAAACCTGACGGAAGCAAAATTAAGGCTATCATTGAGATGCCTGCACCAACTGACAAAAAAGGAGTCATGCGACTTTTGGGTACCGTCAATTATTTAGCCAAATTTGTGCCAGATATGTCACAGGTAACTGAACCAATCAGAATATTGCTGAGGCAGGATGTAGAATTTGAATGGAATTCAGAACAAGAAATTGCGTTCAAGAAAGTCAAAGACATTTTGACCAGTGATCCAGTTCTGAAGTATTTTGACGTCACTAAACCGGTGACAATAAGTTGTGACGCAAGTAAGTCAGGACTAGGAGCAGTTTTGTTACAAGATAACAAACCAGTTGCATATGCATCGAGGTCAATGACAGATGCAGAGACCAGATATGCGCAGATTGAGAAAGAGCTACTCGCCGTACTCTTTGGAATGGAACGTTTCCATCAATATACATACGGGAAAGAAATATCAGTCGAATGTGATCATAAGCCGATCGAGTCGATTGTCAAAAAACCGTTAGCCAGTAGTCCTCCGAGACTTCAAAGGATGCTTCTACGCTTACAGAAGTACAATTATACGGTCAGGTACAAACCCGGATCAGAAATGCACGTGCCAGACATGCTTTCAAGGGCATATATCAATGAAACAGTCGATAAAGAACTCGAAGAAGCATTGAAATGTCATGTGCATTTAGTGGTAAGCAATTTACCATATTCTGATGAGAAATTGAAACAAATCAGAAATGCTACAAAAAATGACAATACTTTGACAACTGTCAATAAAATGATCAAAGAAGGTTGGCCTGATCACAGGAAAAATGTACCTTTTAAAGGCAGGGAATATTGGAATCATAGACAGGAACTGTCAGAATATGATGGCTTGATTCTTAAAGGAACTCAGATTGTAATTCCACGCGAGTTAAGGAAAGAAATGTTGTTGATTTTGCACGAGTCACACTTCGGAATAGAGAAAACGTGCAACCTAGCCAAAGACATCATGTTTTGGGTAGGAATGAACGCTGAAATACGGGACTTCATTTCAAAATGTGGAATATGCAATGAACATAGAAGTTCGAATCAGAAGGAACCCATGATTCCATCAACAATTTCAGAGTTGCCATGGCAAGTGGTTGGAACGGATCTTTTCACCTGGAATGGGAATAATTACGTTCTAGTTGTTGACTACATGTCAAGATTTTTTGAAGTTGCAAGGCTAGAAAACATGAAATCTTCCACTGTAATCAATCACATGAAATCCATCTTTGCTCGTCATGGTATAGCAATTGAGGTAAGGTCAGACAATGGGCCATGTTACACTTCAGTAGAATTCCAAAACTTTGCTAAAGACTGGGGATTCAAACATGTGACCTCGTCTCCATATATGAGTAATTCTAATGGACAGGCCGAAATCTATGTGAAAATCGTGAAAGGGATTCTAGATAAGTCGAAAGCTGAAAACAAAGATCCATATTTGAGTATTCTAAATTACCGTAATACTCCCATTGACAATCTTGGATCACCTGCGCAACTACTCATGAATCGCAGACTAAGATCAAAACTACCGGTAACACAGAAACAACTAAAACCAAAAGTTATCAGCCAGAAAACTGTTTATGATAGACTTACCAAGAAACAAGAAAAACAGAAATACTTCTATGACAAAAGTAGCAAAAACTTATCTCAGTTACATCCAGGAGATACTATTCGTGTACAAAACGAAAAGCGTTGGGAACCAGGGGTAGTTGTTCGAAATGCACCTACACCACGATCGTATCATGTTCAAACAAAGAGGGGACAGTATAGGAGAAATCGGAAACATCTCATGAAAACGAATGAAAATAAGATTGATTTCGATACGGATTACGACGACATTGACCAAAGGATAGAGCACATCGATGATAGCAGACAATCGGACGAACGCCAGGGAGATACGCAGGAGATAAAGCCTTATGTAACTCGATCTGGGAGAGTCGTACGAATACCAGCGCGATTCAAGGACTATGTCACATAAGACATACAAACCCGGGACAACTGTATATAGCTTGCTTATAGAATAGATACAATGTTTGCATATTCTTTGTTTAAAATGTGTGTTTTAACATGTATTCATATAAGGATTACATTCACATAAGCTTGAAGGAACTAGTCGCGTTAAGTGCTAAAATGCTTCATAAAGAATACACTGTTTTCACCATTCTCTCATGAAGGCTAAACAATTATGTGCAGTATAGAAATACAGTTTTTCTTAAACTGAAGGTTATTCTCAAGCTGGAATTTCATTCATAAGATTAGGGATTATTATTTCCAGGTATCAGAAACTAAAACAATGCCTTATCTTGATAAGCATGCTTGAAGAAATTTTTATGATTCAATTCTAAGATAATATCACTGGCTGTTTACAATCATCTTAGAAAGGGGGTTGTAATGATAAAAGACATCTGTTTCAATTAGGTATATCTCACCAGAAAATACACACCCTTATTATCAAATGATATATTATAAAGTTCTCGCCCACTTAGAACTAGCAGTCTGTATCTAGAGCTGGAATGGTTTAGTACTAAAAATGAAAGCCGTATTAAAGTAGCTTTGTTATTCTATATATTATATATCAATTAAATAGTTTAGTACTAGATCTAAGAAGTTGGTCTCATTAAGAAAGACCCAGCCAAACATAGGACAGGATCAATTGCCAAATGATGTCATATCAGCTTCAACGGTGAATAGCTTCAAGAACAGGCTAGACCGTTTCAACAAGAACAGACATGGGGCACAAGAGGCATCTGCCTAAATCATAGCCCCCATCATCCTAAAATAAAGTAAAGTTTTACTGTATAATCGTCAACCAGAAGATAAGATATCTTACGCTAACCCTATGCAATTTTATTCTGTTCTCCCTGTCTGCTTTGATTTTAACTTCTTGCTTTTATCGCATGTTGCAGGGAACCCGGAGGCCCCCTGTGCAGGGATTGTAAATAGTTTTAAGGACTCATCCAGTGTCCTCTCCTTTTTTTTTAAGCTAAATTCTAAATTTAGCCAAACACCCAACTGAGGTAATGACCAGATATGACCGACTCAGTATGAAGATAGATAGAAGGGAGAGCAATCCCCTGAGCATGTTAAAGAACCCTACCGTAATTACATGATTACTGTGTAGGCGTTCATCCTGCAAAACTGGAGTGTATGTAATATACACTGTCTGTGTCCCCTCCTGGGGTTAAGGCGAAATTGGAAGAAAGAAAGAAATAGATAGATAGATTTCATATAACCAGAGACATATTGGTCAACTTGTAGATCTAATGCCTTTTAGGAACACATTGCTTGCCCATCGGGGCTTGGAGAAATAGATTGGGCTGCAAGTGCTTCCACGCAGAGCTGAATCTGACCACACACGATTACTGGTAAACCGCTTAGAAGGACTAAGCCTGCCCAGGCAAAGCAGTGTGAGTCAGATCATTCAATTCATATTAGCCTTTTGTTTCATTGGGTGGCAGTGCTTGAGATGTCATTTCACCTCAGTGTCGGGTAAAAGCCCCACATAATTGGAAGCAATGTCTCCAAAATGACCTATATAGTGTTGACAGGGACGTTAAACCCCAATTCAAACAAAAATAATAGTTTGACAACAGGAGCCAGTCTAGTGGATTGCCTAAGTCCACATGAGATCAAGTCAATTTCTTTTACAATAATTTCACCAAAATAATTTGACCGAATTACTCGGTCGCGGGGCATTTCGGTCCTGGTCATTTTGGTCGGGTCGTTGTCGGCCTGAGTCGTTCTGGTCCAATTTTGGGGGTAGGACGTTTCGGCCAAATTTGTGGGTCGTTTCGGCCCAATTTTTTTTCTCACCAATTCAAAACATTGCATTGTAATATTGTGTATCAGAGATCAGCTGGTGATAATGCTATCTTCGCTCGTTCGGTTATAAGTAGCACAGAAGCCATAGAGGGCTCCTTTGAACAGTGAAGAGTCTGATCACAGCAACAGGTGCAGGCTGATCATATAAAATTGTTGGAGCAGATATGCCTTTTTTGCAAATTACAAATGTTCTTTCTTTCTTTTTGTTGCGCCTGCTATTAGCATGGCGCGATATAGGCGCCCGGTTTTCTGTCCGTTCGTTCGTTCGTCCGTTTGTCAAGGCGTCAACATTTGCGACCACCCTAGTGTACACCCTGAGGTTCAAGTTTATTTCTCAAGAACTATAAGAGCTTCATTAATGATACTTGATACAAACTTGTATCTGGGATGACAACTTACATGCAAGCATCCATATTTGACCTTGACCTACATTTCATGGTTCACTGACTTTGTAAGAAGCCTCCGCGGTGCAGTGGTTACGCTACTCGCCTTGTAAACCAGGGATCGCAGGATCGATCCCGGGCTTCTCCAGACTTTCGGATGAGTCTTTAAACCGAGGCCCCGTCTCCATATGACCTTCGCTGTTGGTGGGACGTAAAACTAAAACTCACTCACTCACTGACTTTGTAAAATATTGCGACCACCCTAGCATTCACCCTAATGGTTAAATTTATTTCTCAAGGTATTCCGATGGGTACTAATTGCGCACCTCTTGTGGCTGATCTGTTCTTGTATTGTTATGAAAGAGACTTCATTTTGTCGCTTTCCATTGATAACCAATCTGAAATTATTGAAGCTTTTAGCTCTACTTCTAGATATTTAGATGATTTATTAAATATTGATAATACCTATTTTGATGGTTTGATCAGTCAGATTTACCCCCTAGAACTTCAGTTAAATAAAGCAAATTCTTCTGATACCGAGGCCCCGTTTTTGGATTTACATCTGTCTAGTGTAGATGGATTTGTTTCATCATCATCATCATCAACGGATTTTTGATTAACGTGCAGGTACAGGGGCAACGTCCACATAAGTGGGCCCCCTTCCAGGTAGCTGGCTTGCTGCACGCATGGCAGATCTTACACCAGATCTCCAGGCTTGTCTATCATGAGGATCGATAGCAGAGAGCTTCCATTCTCTGCAATCTCTTTCTGTTAGTTGCTTCCAGGTCATCTTGGGCCTTCCTGGCCCCCGCTTTCCACTTACCTGTATGTCACAGGCAGTCTTGATTGCACCGTTGGAGCGTTCCACATGTCCATACCAGCGAAGTCTTCTCTCTTTCAGGATGAGGTCCAGGTCCTCAATGCCAAGACGCTCAAGTAACTCACTGGACCTGATGGTGACAGTGTCCTGTGGCTTGACATTGCAGATCTGTCTGATCATTGCCCTGTCATTTCGCTGTAGACGTTGGAGGTTTGGCTTTGTCAATGGCCATGTCTCACTGGCATGGAGCATTGCGCTCCGCACACAAGAGCTATACACACGGCCACGTGTCTTGAGCGAGAGGTGGCGGGAAGAGAGAACTGGTAGCAACTCCTTGAATTTCTTCCAGGCTGTTTTCACACGTGATGTAGTTGAAAGGTCGCAACCACCCCCTGCAGAGAGCATATCACCTAGGTAGCAGAAGGAAGCTACAACCTCCAGCTTGTCTGATCCGACCTGAACTTCCCTCTGTGGTCTGCCATCTAAGGGGCGTGCAGTTCCTTGGCACCGTGTACACCTGTACTCAGGGTCCTCTTTCAAGCGTTTGAGCCCACTGCATTTCTTGTGCACCCAGAACTTGCAGCCATTACAAAAGATACTGTTGCTGCCCACTCCAGTGCGACATACAGCGCATGGGAACTGGCCTGTACTCTGCAAGAGGTCCAGACCTGTACCACAGATCATGATCTTTGTCTTTCCTGCATTCACTCTCAGCCCTTTCGCCTCCATTGCGTCTTTCCAAGTTAAGAGCCTCCTGACACATTCCTCAAGGGATTCAGCTATGATGACAAGGTCATCAGCATACAGGTCCTCCCAGGGGACTCCAGAGCGGAACTCGCATGACAAGGCTTCAAGCACAATGATGAAAAGCAGTGGGCTGAGAACAGAGCCTTGATGAACACCCACCTTCACCTCGAATTCTTCACTGTAACCATCACCAACGCGGACACGGCTCCGAGCATTTGCGTACATCCCTTGGACCAGTTTCACAATCCACTCGTCCACTCCAAGTTTTCTTAGTGCCCACCAGATGACTTTCCGAGGCACTCGATCAAATGCCTTCTCCAGGTCTACAAAAGCCATGTAGAGTCTCTTGTTGGCCGCCAGATACTTCTCTTGCAGCTGTCGGACAACAAAAATTGCATCTGTTGTGCCTCTTCCTGGGACGAAGCCAAACTGGGAATCGTCGATGGACACCAACTGCCTAATGAGGCCATCCACAATCCTTTCCAGGACTTTCATGACCTGTTCTGTCAGCTTGAGACCACGGTAGTTGCCCCGTTCCAATGCATCGCCCTTGCCCTTGTAGAGACAGACAATGAAACTCTGAAACTTCGTGCAAAATTTATGATAAACGCGATGACTTTGATTTTGAGATTGTAAATTTTCCTTTTTGGATGGTGATGTTCCTCGTGCGCCATCCTATTGCGTTTATATTTCGCAATTAATTCGATTTGCTAGAGTGTGTAGTCATGTAACTGACTTCAACACTCGTAATAAATTATTAACGGCTAAACTCCTTAATCAGGGTTATCGGTACCATAAACTACGCAAAGCCTTTTCAAAATTTTATAGACGCCATTCTGATTTAATTTCAAAATTCAATATTGGACTTAAATCTCTTCTGCAACAAGGTCTATCGGAACCCGAATTTTATGGTGACTTAGTATATAAATTCAGAAAAATATATAACCGCAATGACTTCAGCACCCAATTTCGTAAAATCATTCTCCGACATAAAAAGATTGGGTACAACATGGATATTATACGACAGACTGCATGCATGGTAGTTAACCCAATCACGGTTGGCAACTTTGCTTCCCTCTTTAATTGCACGCCGGTGGGTCAGGCCTCAGATTCTATGACGGCTCCAACGTAAAGGCTTATTGAAAATTAAAGAGATAATGTTGGTTGGTGCCTGATGCTCTGTCTCTGGTCGGGCTCATCGGAGTCTAACTGTTGGTTTTCTTTTGCTCCAGCATTTCAGTGGTTTCTTGCTGTCGAGTCCTCACCGTTGTCTCACCTCTGTGGTTCTTTGATTTCTGTGTTCACGGAGATGTTGCACTGATGAGTTAGGAGGCCTTCATGCGGACTGAACAAATTATTTGTCTAAATCGCGACGGAAGTAAGGGCGAGGATTGTGGCCACGTAAAATCGATTTAAGCCCCCCAGTGGAAATCTTCCACTGACCGTTCCAAGGCGGCTCTTCTGTGGCGATTTATTTATGTTGTTGATTGTTACTTACTGTGTGTATCACTTGTGTCTTTTAATTTTGGATGGCCATATGGCCATTTTGTGGGAAAGAAACTGTCCATATGGCCTTCCTTTGTTTAGGTTTCCATTATGGTCTGGTCGCTTAATGTTTGTATTTCTTTCCCTTTGGTGTCTTTTATGGATGGAGTAAGTTAATTGTATCAATTCCTGATCTTTGTTTTACTTCTACTTTACTCACTCCAAAACACTGAGTCAAATTTCAAAATAGTGAGTCAAATTTATCGGGACAGAGACAAGTATGAAAATAGGTGTCTGCCATAATAAAGTAAGCAATGGGGGTTTTAGATGTAGAACAGGGGCTGACAAATCCATTTCCCGGCCGTCCGGGACAAGACCGAAATCACGACGGGCAGGTGCACTTTGACCTTATGACGCTCGGTCGGGACAAGTGCAAAAAAAAAAAAAATCGTCTACAACTGCCCGTTTTTTGGGGCCTTAAATACGGTAAAACTAGACCAGTAAGTAAATCGCTGTCAATTCAGAGACAAACCATCTGTGTATTTATTACGGTTCAAGTATGACACTATTGTTAATCCCTGTCGTAAAATTGCCACCCTGCGGTGCGTGTCGATAAGGTGTGAAAATATGGTCAAGTTATGTCTCTAATTTGCGTTTATCCTCCGGTCATAAAATTTAATCCGCAATCAATGTGAAAATGATTTAATTGCTCCTCAGACTATTAGCTACATCTAACGGTAAATGTTTGCATTATAAAATCGGACTATTCTACGGTCTCATGAATGGTTATGTTTTGGCGCCAAATAGCCGAACGCTGTTGTTGGTTATTGACACGGAGCTTCTGGGGATAATTCGGGAGCTGTGCAAAGCATTGATTTTCTATCCACCTCTATTCACAACCGCTTAGCTATCGGGAAAATATTTTTTACCGGTTCGAAACATTTATTTTTATGAAAGAGATACACGCAATGACATTAAACACGTGTGGGGTAATGGCGTCGGATTACGTCATTTACCGATCGCGTGCAGAAAAATCGTAGCGGTGGTTTGTGGGCGGCGATTTATATCAATTCAAAAATCACCGATCGGCTTTTTCCGTATGTCTGGTCTTCGTCGGACATTGCCGGAAAAAAGCCTGCAGTCCATGACCTCGGCTATAAGACGGGGTCATTTTTTGGGGCTCATTTTGGAGGGAAAAATCCTCGTCTTATAGCCGAATTTTTAAGGTACTTAAGAAAGCACCGGCGCGAAAAAAACGTTGCATCAGGCATACGCATGTCGGGATTTTTTTTGTGTCACGCCGGGAAAATTTGCGTAATCTACGCATGATGCAGAGGTAGATAAATCACTGAATGATACTTAGTACAAGCTTGCATTTAAGAATGGAAACTTTTGTGCAAGCATCTATGTTTGACCTTGACCTACATATCATGGTTGGGTGACTTTGCGCCCCCACAGGCGCGACAAAGCCTTCGGCGGAATTCTTGTTTTCTTTATATACTGAAATACCCCCTTACGAGGATTACATGCTGGTGTAGATTGCATACACTCCAGGTTTCCAGGATGTTCTGATAAAAGGGTTATAAATCAGTCAGCACATATTCAATACATTGCATGATTCATCGTTTGATAAGTAAACAGATGCTGTGAAGAGATCAACAGCTATCTGCAGTCACAGGGCTACCTAGAGAATGTTTTGCATTCTGTTCTGAAACTCTGCGTGCCATTGTGAACCTAGCGAATACTAATCAGCTTGCATATCTGTGCACAATGATCAGTATTTGCAGATCGCATCCACATGGCTGTCAAGAAAAAAATTTTAGTGGGGAGGCACGCGAAAAAACAGGTCTATTTTTAGGCCAACAAGTCGTAAAGCAAACATAACTATCCAGGGGTAGGAAATGCAGATTTTAGGTGCTTCTTGGGCTTACAATGTGGGGGTGGGTGGGTGCAGACACCTAAAAACACATATCTGAGTGGGAAAGGGTTAAGACAGAAAAATCATCAGAATCTGACATCCATACACCAGGATCTGTGATGTGGGAAGTTAGTCCCTAGCTCTAACCAAAGAGGTAAATTTTGCTGCACGATCATCAGCACCTTCAGCTGTCTAAATAATGGAAGGGCATTCCAATCTCTAATGGTTGTGGGGAAGAACCACTCTTTATAAATGTCAGTTCTTGCAGGAAGGGTCTGAAACGCCAACGAATGGTGATTTCTACAGTGTCTATCTGGGGGAACAAGATCATCTGCTGGCAGCACTCTTTAGACCTTTGTATAAAAGGATGAGCCTACTGTCTATTCTCCTTTTCTTGAGAGACTCCCATTTTAATTTTCCAAGTACTGGGGAAAAAACGTAAAAAAAAAAATCGGGAGCCACAGACCAACAGCGTTATAACGATTTCCGCATTTTATGCGTCAGCGTTATAACGATGCTACAGTGTATTCCAGTCATGCTCTCAGTTTCAAGGCAGTAATAGCTGTTACAAATTTAGCAGCTCTATTCTGAACTTTCTCAATTTCTTCGTTAAGGTTAAAGGACCACTCCATTGGGGTCTGAGATACAACTACCATATTCCAAGATTGTGGGAACAAGACCTTTATATGCTGCCCCTTTTATGTCCTGGGAGCACTGATGAAGATTTCGCCTCAGGAAACCAAACATTCTATTTGCCTTAATACACATGTTGCTAATATGAGTATTCCATCTCAAGTTGTGCGTGATTGTCACTCTAAGGTATTTAATGGAGTCCACACTTTCAAGGACTGTTCCCTCTAAGGTATAAGAAGCCTCAACTTTTACAACTTTATTAGATCTCTTCCTAGTTATCTGCATAATATTGTATTTAACTGGCTGAAATCTCATGCCCAATTTTCGAGCCCAACATCCTAATCTATCTATGTCAGTCTGAAGTTTCAGTGAGTCATCTGTATCTCTAATTTCCTGGTAAATGTCAGTGGAAATATCATTGATGTACAGGGAAAACAAAAGTGGACCAAGAACAGTCCCTTGCGGGACTCCAGACAAAATTTGAGCCAACTCCAATGATTCACGATTAACAACAACACGCTGTATTCTGTACCAAATAAAGGAATCTATCCATTTGAGGGTCTCCCCCCCACACCCCAATTCCGCAGCCAAATAAATTAGATTTAACTAGTTCATGAGGAGGGGTGTCAAAAGCCTTTTTGAAGTCCAGAATAAATGTGTCCACCTGTCCCCCTTTGTCTAAGATTTTTGCCCAGTCATTAATAACTGTGCTCAGCTGAGTTTCACAACTATGCCTTTTCCTAAATGCATGTTGTCTGTCTGACAAAAGTTTATTTTCATCCAAGTGGGCCATGATGTTTGAGCTGACTATATGTTCAAGCAATTATTACAGAACACAAGTCAGAGACACAGGGCGATAATTACGTACAAGAGCCATATCTCCTTTTTTTAAGAGTGGACAGATGTTTGCTAAGAGCCATTCTTTGGGGATTTCACCAGTAACAAGAGACTATTGAAACAAGTGTGCAAAAACTGGACCCAACTCATTTGCTAGTTCCTTCAGGACTCTAGGATGAAGCTCACCAGGTCCTCAGGCCTTACTGGGGTTTAAGCCATGAAGTAACTTGATCACTCCTGCAGCTGACACAACAATATTATCCATGAATGGGGCCGATCTTCCAGTCAATGGAACCTCTGTTAACTCAGTTTTATTAAACGCATCATTGAATTGACCAACTAGTTCCTCTGCCCTTTCGGAGTCTGATTAAGCAACCCTGTTCCCTCCTCTTTTATTAAGGGGTGGGATACCTTTCCTGTCTTCCTTCTGGCTATTGATATATCTGTAGAAGTCTCTAGGATTTACCTTTACATCACCTACCACTGATTAACGATCAGCTCGATATGAGGGAAATAATCTAGAAAGGGCAGTAAAACCAAAAACAGACAAGCAAAACCTACCAAGTTACTCACATGCTGATTTTTATATCAGTCTTGATGTCACGTCTCAAGTTTTCAAATTTTGTTTGGAGTTTACCACTTCCCATCCTTTTTGCCTTTGAATGAATCTTATTCCTTCTCCAAATTTTTCTTCTTATCTCTGGTGTGATCCAGGGAATAAAAGATCCAGACCTACTAGTTTTTGAGGGGATATGATTTTCGGCCAAAGTATGAGTGAAAGAAGTTATCAAATCAAAGTTCTCCTGGACAGACTGAGCATCTGAATGACCATTAAAGTATTTCTCCTTTGCAAATCTGAGTGCATCCTTCCTCATAGTTTCAGTCACCTTTCTGATATGAGTACACCTTCCTCTGAGGTTTCTTTATTGGTGGAATGTGAATTTTTAAATATCATTATTAAAGAACATCTCCAATGTCTCAGTTTTAAAATAACTTCGACAGAAAAGTTCCTTGAGTGAACGCTCTACCAAAAGTGCTTATTAAGTAGTTCTGCTGGCTGTCAGAGCTAAATATAGAAAAACCTGTAAACAGCTGTGTTATATAGTACATCATAACTCAGGTGAGCGAATTAGGTCCATCATGGACCTCTTGTTTATTTTTTGTCAACACATCAAGTGGGAAAGTTGTAGAGGAAAAGCTCCGCCAACTTCTCAAAAGGGTTTCATGTCCCTAAGGTATCTAAGAAAAGCTGTAATCAGATGGACATTTCTGAGATTTCAACTTTGTTCCAAATTTTCTGTTTCCACAAGTCCCGCCTTGATGGTGTGATTTGGCGATTTTTTTTCTGTTCAGTTCTTGACTGGTGGAAAATAATGAGGGTCATTCAAATACCATGCAGGTTTACAATGTACACAGTCAAGATTGCAACAAAAAATTGCAATTACTAATATATGGTATGGTCCGATGCGCACCACTTTGCCTGGCCAGGCTTAGATCGTCTAAGCGGTTTACCAGTACTTGTATGCGCCGGGTGTACTCGATGGGCGGGGGTCGGTCACTTACATTAATATTTAACCTATTCAGTACCAGCAGCCCCTAAAGGGGTACATTGGCAAACAGTGCAGGCCCAGATCAGACGCCACAGAATGCGGGGTCTGATCAGGGCCTACACTGTTTGCAAAAAGTTCAGCAATTTTCCAAATAAATTTTGAAGAAAACACAACCTGACACCACTAAATTTTGAAATGGACTCCTGCTATATATAAGGAGGAAGATTCCATTTTGTACAATTTGAAGCCTCCGTGGTGCAGTGGTTACGCTACTCGCCTTGTAAACCAGGGATCGCAGGATCGATCCCGGGCTTCTCCAGACTTTCGGATGAGTCTTTAAACCGAGGTCCCGTCTCCGTATGACCTTAGCTGTTGGTGGGACGTAAAACTAAAACTCACTCACTCCATTTTGTACAAAAAGGGTTAATGGGGAAGTGTGATATCTGAAATAATAGTTCCATCTGACGCAATGATTGACCTCAAATATATCTTTGTCGGTGCAACAAGTATTTTAACATTCAGTGATTTTAAAGTAATTATATCTTGAAGACTTTTGGGGAAATGTCATACATGAGATATTAGTTCCATGTGATCTGATGATTGACCTCAAAATATATACGTACATGTAGGTCAGTGTGACTTATAATTCATTGTTCAGTGATTGCGTTATATCATGAATACTTTTTGTCGGAGCATGGCATGTGCATGGAATATATTTGTATTTGGAATAAAATCCTATAAAGTACTTACTGGCATGCTACATGGATGTTCATGCATTATTGAATTTATTAAACTCGTTGAAGAAAAGGGATAAAATGCGAGGCTTTGCCTCACATTTTATCCCTTTTCTTCTACGAGTTTAATAAATTTAATAATAAATGAGCAGGAATGCAAGTTTCTATTTATCATATGGCATTTAAAACGCATTTTATTCACGATTTCTTCACATAAATGTCAATATTCAGCCATAAGTAAACACGACGTCGTTAAGAACGTTGTACATGTAACATTATGGCGCGTATATAACTAATTTGCATATTTAATCCACTAGTGGATTATCAAATTTATTACATGGCGTTATTACACTCTCAGACGCGACGTCATATGATAAAGCTGTTTAAAGAACCTTTCTCATATTTATGTGAAAACATAAGTTGACAAGACGTGAAACAGGTGAGCTATGCTGTAATGCGACAGCTTTTGTTCTCATGGACTGTATTTGGAAAGAAGCTATAGACATTGCCATTTCCAGTAGAGGCAATGGCACTAGCCTGGGGTATATGTGCCCCACTGGGCACTTTGTCTAGTTTTTCAGCAAAATTCCAGTAAATAAAATAAGTTACATAAAATCAATTTGACCCCACCCACCACACCTTTTTTTATTTGCTGATTGTTTCAAGGGGGTTCTTCTGTTGTGGTTAATTATTTTTAAAGTTCCTCTTGACATGTTCTTACTGCTATTATCATTTCACTTTGGATACCCATTTGACCATTTTGTAGGAAAGTAACTGTCCTTTTGCCTTCCTGCTTCTGACCTGTTCATTATGTTGAGGCTGTTTTATGTTGTTTTTATTTCCCTTTTGTATCTTGGATGGGAGGATTTCTCGGGTTCATAAAGAGACATATATAAAGTAAGTCCCCCAAATTCTGGGAAATGGCTTACCAGACCATGTCGGCCCCCGCCTATAGGGGCTTGAAGAAATATATGGGCTGCATGATTCTTCCACGCAGAGATGAAACCGACCCACACATGAGTACTGGTAAACCGCTTAGAGGATCTAAGCCTACCCAGGCAAAGTGGTGCGATTCAGCCCGTCCATGCTTATAAACCCTATTGTTTTCATTGGGCAGCAGGGCTTGAGATGTCATTTCATCTCAGTGTCGGGTAAAAGTCCCACCAAATTGGAGGCAACGTCTCCAAAATGACTTTTACAGTGTTGACGGGGACGTTAAACCTCAAATCAAACAAAACCAGACCCTTGTACATCCCCAGCTTGAGCCATTTGGGACCCCATACCTAAAGGAACACTAATAAAGTTGAAATGGTCCAAAGACATGTAGCCTATTGGACCATGAATGATTACACCAGAACAACTAGTGTCTCTTCATTGTTGCATGAGTTGGACTGGCAACCCATTGAAGAGAAACATTCACAATGGCCCGTCTCATATAGTACCTGTAAATGGCCTTGTGGCTGTGCCCGTTCCTGACTTTATCCAGCCCCACACACATAAGATTTCCAAGTACTGCCATTCTGTGACAGTTTGTCATATTGGCAAGAATTCCTGTAAGTTTTAACTCTTACCCTGCTGTTCACGACAACCCTTTTCTTTGCAAACAGTGTAGATCCAGATCAGATGGCTTCTGAAGAAGCCATCTGATCAGGATCTACACTGTTTGACATTCAATTTATGAATTTGAAGGAATAAATTACATCAAGTAATGTGATAGGTTCAAAGTCAGAAATGGGTGTGACTAAACTGAATATTCAGCAAGAGAAGGGTTAATTCTTTCCACTGGCCATTTTTCAATGGAATGACTTCCCAGAGTAAGCTGTGACTTGTCCAAGTCTTGATTCATTCAAGGCAGAGATTGGAGGGTTGCATTTCCCCAAGCTCTTGACAGATATGCTTGTAAACCAGGTTTTCCAACAGAAAACTCCTGGTTATTAAAATGATAAACAGGTATGTCGGCGGGTGGGCAGATGGACAGGCTGGCATCAACAATTCATTTCTGGAGCATATGTTCGCAACCATTTGAACTATTTACATGATACTTGGTAGGACTATAGAACAAGTCAGTGCTGAGTGTCACATGCAAGAATAACACGTCTGCTTGTCTTCCTTTTTGAATGATCTCCCCTGATCTTTATTTTTATTATACCCCCACCATTTGAAGAATGGTGGAAAGGGCGTATAGCGTTGCCCCTGTCCGTCCTTTAGTGCGTCCATGTGTCCGAAACTTAAACACAGTCAATAACTTCCTTATTTCTTGATGGATTTTAAAATTACTCGTCGGAAATGTTAACCTTCATGAGACGACGTGTCACATGCTAAACCCAGGTCCGTACCTCTTAAGGTCAAGGTCATACTTAGAGGTCAAAGGTAAAAAAGGGCCCCGAAACTTAAAGGCAGTCAATAACTTTCTTATTTCTAGATGGATTTTGAAATTACTTTGTAGAAATGTTAAACATCATGAGAGGATGTGTCACATGCAAACCCAGATCCGTACCTCCAAGGTCATGGTCATACATGTAGTTAGAGGTCAAAGGTCAAAAAAATGGTCCGAAGCTTAAACGCAGTCAATAACTTTCTTATCTCTGGAATGATTTTGAAATTACTTGGCAGAAATGTTGGCCATCATGAGACAATCTGCATTCCCACAAAACCAAGGTCCTTACCTCCACAGTGTTGCGCCGAGAGGGGGCCATGGGGCCATTTGTCTACCTAAAGTCATTGATGGCCCTTTCAACATTAAACATGGGGCCCGGATGACCCTCAGAAATCAACAACGTTGCTTATATTTTATTTACTGAAGCCCCTTTAAAATATAAAATGACCCTTTGGAAAATGTCATAAGGGCCATTGGTGTCCCCCAAGCAATCGAGCCTAGGCACAACACTGCCTCCAAGATCAAGATCATACTTAAAGGTCAAATGTGAAAAATGGGTCCAAAACTTAGACACGGTCAGTAACTTTCTATGGATGAATACGAACATAGACATATTTTCAGGCGGGGGCATCCGTGTACTTTGGATGCATTTCTAGTTTCATTTTTGTTTCCGAAGCATAACGTCGGAACCATTTGAAATACATTGTATTTTAATGATACTTGGTAGGATTATAGAACAGGTCAGTGTTGCATGCAAGAATGACAAGTCTTTTTGTCTTCCTTTCTAAATTATTTCCCCTGATCAGTATTATTCAACATTATTTTTCAAAGCATCAGGGCTTGAAGAAATAGATGAGGTGCATGATGCTTCCACACAGAGCTGTAAAAGGCCGCTCACAAAGGCAGGCGATTCACATATAGTGTCAAGACATATTTTTGATGAAAACTAAGACAAAATCATTTGAAAATATCATCAGCTGAACATGCTTAGTGCTTGGAAAGCTAGTCCTAGTGGAATGACACATTTTGCTTCCAAGTACACTGTAGTTGCATTTGGATACCTACTTTCAGACCAGGTAGCAACAACTTGCTACTTGCAAAAAAAGTTAACTCTTAACACTGACATAGGATTCTAATGACATGAATGAGGTTTTATGTTTGTTTGTTTGATTTGAGGTTTGACGTCCCCGTCAACTCTGTATAGGTCATTTTGGAGACATTGCTTCCAAAATTTTGTGGGACTTTTACCCGACATTGAGATGAAATGACATCTCAAGCCCTGTCGCTCAATGAAACCAATAGTGTTTATAAGCACGGACAGTCCGACTCGCACTGCTTTGCCTGCACAGGCTTAGATCCTCTATGCTCGTGTGTGGTCAGTTTCAGCTGTTAGTGGAATCAACATGCAGCCCATCTATTTCTTCAAGCCCGATGGGCGGGGGTCGTACATGAATGAGGTTGTTGTACTTTTGCCTAATTTGCTTTCTTTGTTATATTTCAGCTACTGCAGGAGCTAACACGACCTCACATTGAATCTTTCAATTACCTGTTACATGAAGGCCTGGCCAAGGTTGTGGAGGTAAAATTAACGTTTTTAACCCTTCTCTTGCTGAATATTCATATAAGCCACACCCATTTCTGTCTATCAACCAATCAAATTACTTGATGTAATTTTTTGCTACAAATTCATAAACAGAATGCCAAACAGTGTAGATCCTGATCAGATGGCTTCTTCAGAAGCCATCTGATCTGGATCTACACTGTTTGCAACGATAGGGGTTGTCGCGAACAGCAAGATAAGGGTTAACATTTTTAGCTCACCAGAGCCGAAGGCTCCAGGGGAGCTTTTAGGATAGGCAGTTGTCCGTCGTCGTCGGCGTAGTCGTCGTCTGCGTCGTCAACACTTTCAAACGACATCTCCTCTGAAGCCACTGGGCCGATTGAGTCCAAATTTCATCTGTAGCATCCTTGGGTTGGGGGATTGAAAGTTTGTGTTTTTAGCTCACCTGTCACGTAGTGACAAGGTGAGCTTTTGGGATCACTTTTTGTCCGTCGTCCGTCGTGCGTCCATGCGTGCGTGCGTCCGTGCGTGCATCCGTGCGTGCGTCCGTAAACTTTTCTTCAAACGACATCTCCTCCTAAACCACTGATCGGATTTGGACCAAACTTCACAGGAATGATCCTTAGGTGGTCCCCTTTCAAAGTTGTTCAAATGGTTCCGGTCCATTGCACATATACCTGTAGGTCACAGGAGCCAAAAATAGATTTTTTTCACCGAAAACTTAAAAAATCTTCTTCTCTGAAACCGCAAGGCCCAGGTCTTTGATATTTGGTATGAAGCTTCATCTAGTGGACCCCTACTAAGATTGTTCAAATTTTAGTGCTGGGGCCAAAAATGCCCCCGCACGGGGGCCCTTTGGTTTTGCATGGGCTTATATGGGTTAAATCTTTAAAAATCTTCTTCTCTGAAACCGCAAGGCCCAGATCTTTGATATTTGGTATGAAGCTTCATCTAGTGGACCCCTACCAAGATTGTTCAAATTATAGTGCTGGGGCCAAAAATGCCCCCGCACGGGGGCCCTTTGATTTTACAAGGGCTTATATAGGGAAAATCTTTAAAAATCTTCTTCTCTGAAACCGCAAGGCCCAGGTCTTTGATATTAGGTATGAAGCTTTATCTAGTGGACCCCTACCAAGATTGTTCAAATTATAGTGCTGAAGCTAAAAATGCCCCCGCACGGGGGCCCTTTGGTTTTACATGGGCTTATATAGGGAAAATCTTGAAAAATCTTCTTCTCTGAAACCGCTAGGCCCAGGTCTTTGATATTTGGTATGAAGCTTCATCTAGTGGACCCCTACCAAGATTGTTCAAATTATAGTGCTGGGGCCAAAAATGCCCCCGCTCCAGGGCCCTTTGGTTTTACATAGACTTATATAGGGAAGATCTTTAAAAATCTTCTTCTCTGAAACCGTAAGGCCCAGGTCTTTGATATTTGGTATGAAGCTTCATCTAGTGGACCCCTACCAAGATTGTTCAATTTATAGCGCTGGGGCCAAAAATGCCCCCGCTCCGGGGCCTTTTGGTTTTACATAGACTTATATAGGGAAAATCTTGAAAAATCTTCTTCTCTGAAACCACAAGGCTTAGGTCTTCGATATTTGTTATGATGCTTCAGCTAGTGGACCTCTATAAAGATTGTTCAAATTATAGGCCTGAGACCAAAAATGCCCCCGCCATGTGGCCCTTTGGTTTTACATAGACTTATATAGGGAAAATCTTTAAAAATCATCTTCTCTGAAACACAAGGCTTAGGTCTTTGATATTTGTTATGAAGCTTCAGCTAGTGGACCTCTACCAAGATTGTTCAAATTATAGCCCTGGGGCCAAAATTGCCTCCGCTCAGGGGCCCTTTGGTTTAACATAGACTTATATAGGGAAAATCTTGTTTTACATAGACTTCTATATGCAGGGTAAACCTTTAAAATCTTCTTTTCTGAAACCAGAAAGCCCAGGTCTTTCATATTAGATATGAAGCTTCATCTTGTGGACCGCTACCAAGATTGTTCAAATTTTAGCCCTGGGGCCAAAATTGACCCTGCCCGGGGCCCACTTGTTATGCTTTGGATCAGGTGAGCGAACCAGGGCCCTCTGGGCTCTCTTGTTTATGAAATTCGGCTCATTGGTTTGGTTGCTATGGCAACTTAGAGTTTCCATAGACTTATAATGGGGAAAATTAAAAAATGGCATTTACTGCCAAGCCACTGCAGATATTTTGACAAAACTTTCATAGAAATATTCCTTAGGCAATCTACTATCTGCCATATGATTTTAGGCCTACTGCTCATTTGTATTGGTTGCCATGGAAACCAAAATGAAAAAATAGAAAAAAAAAATACTTAAAAAATCATCTCCTCAGAAACCGTATCCTCTATGAGGCTGAAAGTTTATGGAAATATTCACCATATTTGCCTTTACAGGTTTTGTGTTTTTTATGAAATTCGGCTCATTAGTTTGGTTGCTATGGCAACTTAGATTTTCCATAGACTTATAATGGGGAAAATTGAAAAATGGCATTAACTACAAAGCCTTTGCAGATATTTTGACAAAACTTTCATAGAAATGTTCCTTTAGTAAACTTCTCTCAGCCATATGCTTTTATGTCAACCTGGGGGTCCAGTAGGTTGTGCCGGGGCCATACCCCGCCCCCAGTACTTCATAAAATGACTTATATCTCAGAAACCTTACAGATCCCCACCCCTAAACCATATATATTCTTGTTCCTATTGATAAGACGCATTCAGTGACACCAACCTGGAGGTCCTCCGGGATGTGCCGAGGCCATGCCCCACCCCCTCCACTTCATAAAAGGCCCAATATCTCGGAAACCATTCAGATCCCCACCCGTGAACCCTATATACTCTTGTTCCTATTGATAAGACGCATTCAGTGACATCAAACTGGGGGTCCCCCGGGATGCGCCGGGACCATGTGCCGCCTCTCCATTTCATAAAAGGCCCAATATCTCGGAAACCTTACAGATCCCCACCCCTAAACCATATATATTCTTGCTCCTTATGATAAGACGCATTCATTTACCCCAAATTGGGGGTCTTCCAGGGTGCGCCGGAGCCATGCCCCACCCCTTCACTTCACAAAAGGCCATATATCTCAGAAACTGTTCAGATCCCCACCCCTAAACCATATATGTTCTTGTTCATTATGATGAGACACATTCAGTGACACCAACCTGGGGGTTCCCAGGGATGTGCTGGGGCCATGCCCCACCCCCTCCATTTCATAATATCACAATATCTCGGAAACCTTACAGATCCCCACCCCTAAACCATATATATTCTTGTACCTTATGATAAGACACTTTCATTGACACCAACCTGGGGGTCTCCCTGGGCCTTGCCCCACCCCTGCACTTCACAAAAGGCCTTATATCTCAGAAACTGTTCAGAGCCCCACCCCTAAACCATATATATTCATCTTCCTTATGATAAGGCACATTCATTGACACCAGCTTGTGAGTCCCCGGGGCATGCCCGGGCCTTGCTCTACCGCTTGACTTCATTAAAAGCCACATATCTCAGAAATAGTTCAGATCCCCACCCCTAAACCATATATATTCTTGTTCCTTATGATAAAACTCATTCAGTCACACCAACTTGGGAGTCTCTTTGTGCTGAGGCAATGTGCCCCGCCCTTCCACTTCATAACAGGCCATATATTTCAGAAACCATTCAAATCCCCACCCCATATTCATATATGTTCTTGTTCCTTATTATTAGCACACCTACTGTAGAGGTGTCTGCAGGGGCCAGTCCTCTCCTTTCCACTTCATGAAAGGATATCTTGGAAACCGTTCAGATTCCCACCCCTAAACCATATATATACTTGGTCCTTATGATGAGACACATTTAGGGACAACAATCTTGGGCTTTCCTGGGAACGACAGGGCATGCTCCAACCCCTCCACTTATATCTCCAGCCATGCAGATCCCCACTGCTAAACCATATATATTCTTGTTCTTTGTGAAAAGACACATTTAGTGATACCAACCAGGGCTCCATTGGGTCCATGCCCCACCCCCTCTACTTCATAAAAGGCCTAATGTTTTATATACTGAGTCCACATTGATGCTCATTTGGATATGGGGATTCATTTGGCAGATTAAAATGATATAATGTTAAAATACATGGCTGCAATTTGGCAGTGCCCACCTGAGCTCTGGTGAGCATAGTGGCCCATGGGCCTCTTGTTAAATGTTTCTGTAACCCTTTGAATGGCCCCAGTTCACCGGGGCTTGGAGAAATAGTTTGGGTTGCATTGTGCTTCAACATAGAGCTGAAACCAACCGTACATGAGTACTGGTAAACCACTTAGAGGGTCTAAGCCTGTCCAGGCAAGTAGTGCGAGTCGGATTGCCCATGCATCTTTATAAACCCTATTGGTTTCATTGGGTTGCAATTTCATTTCAATGTTGGGTAAAAGTCACACAAAATTGGAAGCAACATTTCCAAAATGACCTATTAAGTGTTGGGGGATATTAAATCTCAAATCACAAACAAAACCCTTTAACCCATTTTGTACCGGAAACTCCAAAACGGGTATCCTGGCAAACAGTGCAGGCCCAAATCAGATGCTGCAGAATGTGGGGTCTAATCAGGTCCTACACTATTTGCAAAAAAAATTCAGCTGTTTTAACCAAATAAGTGAAATGGACTCTGCTATATATGAGGAGGAAGATTCCATTTGATACAAAAAGGGATAAATGGGATAGACTAATTCAGATACACGTATCTTTGCAAACAGTGAAGATCCAATTGGCTCACCATCTCATCAGGATCGTCTAGTGTTTGGCATCATAATAGTTGTTATTAGGGCTGGCTAATCGGAGCTGAAAAGATATTTGATTATTAGTCATGTCATTGCGATCGATAATCGATTAGTAATTGCTACGGTTTTTGCCATAATTTTACCTGTCTGGCTTTCGGTCTGAGCATGACTCTTACCATATATGTTGCACTTTACCACATGTATATATGAACATACAGGCCTGAGCAAACAGGGTAGACCCAGATAAGACGCCGCATAATGCAGCGTCTGATCAGGGTATGCACTGTTTGCCACTCATCCAGCTATTTTAGGCATAATTTTTGAGTAGTAAATTGTACCTATCAAATAATCGATTAAAAGCAAATCAGAAATGATAATCATTTTTGTGGAATTTATCGATCGATTAATCGATTATACAATTTATCGTGTCAGCCTTAGTTGTCATTGAGTGAATGATGAATTTACCATATTGGACATGCCCAAATTCAAAGCCCGAAGAGGCTATTTAAGGGGAACGGATACACAGCCATTTTTCAAAGGTAGACAACTTTCGGGTCTTCCTGTTGGCTTTTCTACAAACTCTGTCCCACTGAAAAAGGGGTTACTCTTGAAAGGGTCTGCTTTTAAGTTTGTTTGTTTGATTTGAAGTTTACCGTCCCCATCAACACTATAAAGGTCATTTTGGAGACGTTGCTTCCAATTTGGTGGGACTTTTACCCGACATTGAGATGAAATGACATCTCAAGCCCTGCCACCCAATGTAACCAATAGGGTTTTATTAGTATGGACGGGCCGATGCGCACCACATTGCCTGGGCAGGCTTAGATCCTCTAACCGGTTATCAGTACTCGTGTGTGGGTCGGTTTCAGCTCTGAGTGGAAGCATCATGCAGCCCATCTATTTCTTCAAGCCCAGATGGGCGGGGGCTAGTCTCCTTTTAGAGTTGACCCCTACTGACATGGGAGACAAAAATACTTTTTGAAGGAGTTGTCTCCCCTGAAGATGTATCCATTCCCCTTAAGAAACTCAGAATTGAAAGGGTTACACTCTTTAAACCCGAGTTTCTGAAGTGAACTGTTTCATATTTTACTATAGACAGTACAGTCAACCCTCTTGATACCGACATTCATTATAATGGCAAAACTCGTTATTACAGCAATTTCAATGGAATGGCTACTTTGCTAAAGGCTTAGCCTAGGTTTCGAGCGGTTGTGTTTCCCCGGGGTTGGAAATGCACAAATCGATTCAATAGTTATAAAAGATTCTAGTAAACTAATACTGCAAGAAACAAATGTTATAGATACTTGTTAGAAACGCCTCACCGAGGCGATTCTAACAAATGTCTAAAACAGTCTATGACATTTGTTTCTTGAAGTAATGATGGGGAAAAGGCCTTTTATTACCTATCATACCCCTAACGAGGGTCTTCTGTAATGTTTAGATTAATTCATTTAACTTTTGTAGCACAACCTCTTTTTAACACTATTTGTTTTTGTTACATGGTTTTGGATATAACAGTTTAAAGATGGATCCCAAAATGAATAGATTGTGTAGATGGTATAAAAAAATGACTGTAAGTGGTCATTTTTGTCGCCCCTGCTATTAGATTTTGATTGATTGATTAATTTGAGGTTTAACGTCCCTGTCAAAACTGTATAGGTCATTTTGGAGACGTTGCTTCCAATTTTGTGGGACTTTACCCGACATTGAGATGAAATGATATCTCAAACCCTGTCACCCAATGAAACCAATAGGGTTTATAAGCATGGATGGTCCGACTCGCAGCACTATGCCTGCCATTGCCTGGGCAGGCTTAGATCCTCTAAGCGGTTTACCAATACTCATGTGTGGTCTGTTTCAGCTATGAATGGAAGCATCATGCAGCCCATCTATTTCTTCAAGCCCCTATGGGCAGGGGTCGCCCTGCTATTAGAATAGTGCCATTTAGGAGTCCAAGTTTCTGTTTGTCAAACCATCAACATTTTGTGACCACCCTAGTGTCAGGTTCATTTCTTGAGAACTATAAGGGCTAACGGCCCCCGCCCATCAGGGCTTGAAAAAATAGATGGGCTGCATGATGCTTCCACGCAGAGCTGAATCCGACCGCACACAAGTACTGGTAAACTGCTTTGAGGATCTAAGATTGCCTAGGCAAAGCGGTGCAAGTCGGACCGTCCATGCTTTTAAACCCAATTGGTTTCATTGGGCGACAGGGCTTGAGATGTCATTTTATCTCAGTGTTGGGTAAAAGTCCCACAAAATTGGAAGCAAAATCTCCAAAATGACCCATAAAGTGTTGACGGGGATGTTAAACCTTAAATCAAACAAACAAACTGACTTCATAAACTATATAAAGTACCAGAAACCCTAAAAGGGGTACTTGGCAAACAGTGCAGGCCCAGATCAGATGCCGCAGAACGCGGCGTCTGATCAGGGCCCTCACTGTTTGCAAAAAGTTCAGCCATTTTCCTAATAAGTTTTGAAGAAAACACGACCTGACACCCCTAAATTTGGAGATGGACTCATGTTATACGTACATGTATTAAGGAGGAAGATTCCATTTGGTACAAAAAGGGTTAAGTTTAGATGTAGGCAAATCTGGCTAGAATCTGGCTGAAAGTAGATGGCAGCAGGCATAATAGGGTGTTTATAGAGCTAGGCCCCGAGGTTAGAAAACTTTTTTCATGCTCAGCTCAACTGTAATGCTCACAAATATTAATAAAAATAAAAAATGAGTTCCTTTAAGAGCAATGAAAACATTCATAAGAAAGGAGATGGGTCATACTACGTAGTTTCGGCTAATAAAGCCTCATCAGTGACCCTGTAATGATCCGTAAAAGAAAGCCAGAGGAAATATACTGCAATTTTGCGAATTTCGAATAGGCAGTCGATTAAAAGACTGAAATAAATCAAAATGGGGTCCAAATAATTAAAAACCTGTCTAGAATATGGGTCTAAACCAATAATTTATTTCTGATTTCTCAGAATATTCACGCTGATCTCAAAGGACCAAAAGTAAAATATAAACTGCACTATGGTTGATGTACGGGGAGACGTTTTACGGCCACCAAATTGACAAATTAACATTTTGGAGACGTTGCTTTTTTTAACCCTTGTCCTGCTGAACCCGGATATGCCTTACATGTATGTATCTTTCAAACAATGAAGATCGAGATCAGATGGCTTCTTCATGGCTTCTGAAGAAGCCATCTGATCAGGATCTTCATTGTTTGTCATTCAGTTTATGAATTTGTCGCAATAATTTACATCAAGTAATCTGATTGGTTGATATTCAGTGGTGGGTGTGGCATATTTAGATAGGCAGTAGGTCAAGGGTTAATTATCAGCAATTTTTAACAGTTGAATATGAAGGAGAAGTGTGTCTGTAAACTTCACACAATTCTGCATAAATTTCCTGCTTCTTCTTCTTAATCACTACTCTGTACTCAATTTGTTAACCCTTCTCTTGCTGAATATTCATTTAAGCCACACCCATTTCTGTCTATCAACCAATCAAATTATTTGATGTAATTTATTGCTACAAATTCATAAATTGAATGCCAAACAGTGTAGATCCTGATCAGATGGCTTCTGAAGAAGCCATATCATCTGGATCTACACTGTTTGCAAAGATAGGGGTTGTCGTGAACAGCAAGATAAGGGTTAAGATTGATTGATTTGAAGTTTAACATCCCCTTCAACACTGTATAGGTCATTTTGGAGACATTGCTTCCAATTTTGTGGGACTTTTACCCGACATTGAGATGAAATGACATCTCAAGCCCTGTCGCCCAATGAAACCAATAGGGTTTATATGCATGGACGGTCTGACTTGCACCACTTTGCCTGGGCGGGCTTTGATCCTCTAAGCGGTTTACCAGTACTCGTGTGCTGTTGGTTTCAGGTCTGGGTGGAAGCATCATGCAGCCCTGGCATCTATTTCTTCAAGCCCTGAAGGGTGGGGCTCAGTTTGTTAAGAATTTGGCAACACTGACCCCTGCCATGTTACTTTACCTCACACAGACTACAAAAACTAAGCTGACCAATAAAATTTTGTGTAACCATGTATGTATAAGGCATTGTAGTTTAATATGTGAAAAGCGTGCACTTGCCATTGGTCAGTAACTGTGTTTGGCCAGTTAAATATGAACAACCCGTGTATGCATGCATCAGCATTGAGAAAAAATACCAAATTTCATTGTTAGAGATATGAACCAATTGATGTCTTATGAAAATATTTGCCATGTACGAGGACTGTTCAAATATGAATCCAACTAAGCACATAAAAATGATTCTGTGATAGATTTTGATGAAAAATTTATTTTGTCCCCTCAAAGTATTCCCCTTTAACAGATATACAAACTTTCAGTCTTCTGATCCAATCATTGAATGCATTTTGGTAGTCTCTTCGAGGTATACTGTGAAGGCACTGGAATATTGCAGAACCGAGGTGTTTGCGCTGTACAAATTTTCGACCAGAAAGGTATTTTTTCAGCCGCGGGAACAAAAAAAGTCACACAGGGCAAGGTCAGGGGAATACGGGGGATGAGGGAGTTCAACAACCTTTTCCTGTTTCAGATAGTCTTGCACAATAAACGCCTTGTGCGATGACGCAATCTGACATTGGCCAAACTTGTTGCAGGTCTTCGTTCTTTGAAATATTTCTTCAATTTTCGAAGAACTTTATTCTTGTAAAACTTCGCATTTACAGATTTGCCTTTAGGCACAGCAACCTGAATAGCAGGGCCCTGATTTGAAAAGAATATGGCATACATTACCTTCTTGATGCTCATGGTCCGCTTTGCAATGCATGGTCTTTTGCAATACTTTGTTGCCCATATTTTGTTCTGAATCTTTGGTTTTGGCTCAGAAAAGTGAATCCATGTCTCATCACCGGTGACGACATTAGTGAAAGACCTTGCATTGTAATTTGGAAACTTTTTAAGCAACTTCTTGGCGCACTGAACGCGTGTCTTTTTCTGCTCATCTGTCAACAGATGGGGAATCCATCTAGCACAGATCTTTCTCATTTTCAAATCCCGTTTCAGAATTGTATGAGCTGCTCCTAATGATATGCCAACCTTACCAGCTATTTGCCTAGTGGTGTATCGTGCATTGGTAGCAACTATTTCTTTCATTCTAGCAACCATCTTGGCAGATGTTGCTCTTTTCGGCCGACGATCATGTGGTGCAACTTCTGTTGAGCCTAGCCCACAGCTGAATTTCTTACACCAACCAAAAACTGTCGGAAAAGACATTTCATTATGCCCATAAACCGAACATATTTCATCAAAAATGTCTTTGCACCATATACCAAGAATACAACGATTCTTAATATAGGACCATATTTCAACGGCGTACTCTGACCTTCTTCCAACCATGTTTTGTATTAGTATACAAGAGTAGACAGTGTTTATTGAACGATATACATGGCTAAAGTGTACGAATTTTTAACAGGTTTGGTATCAATGTATAGGTAAAATGTTTTTCTACGCTGTGATATTTATTTCCAGGTGATTTTCGCATTAGTGCATGAGAAAACGTTCTACTTGCATTCATATTTGAACAGTCCTCGTACATGTATCTGTTCTGTTTTAAAAGTTTCTTAATGATAAAAAAAGGCAGAGATACATGTAAATAGAAAATTGCAATATAAATTTTCTGTGATGTTAAGGCCAGGATCAGGCAAAATCAACTAGGCTTTCTTCAGATTTCTTAGACATGTGTTCACATGAAAAGAAAATAAATGTCTAACTTCTTTTTATTGCCAGAATATGGTTCCACAGGAGTTTGCTCTACCAAATGGGGACAGAGTGTCAATCAGTTTTCAAGAGGTGATATTAAGCACTCCAAAAGTTGCTGAGAAAGCTGTTAATCCAAAGACAGTCAAGGTCTACCCTGCAGAAGTAAGTGAAATTCTAGTATACAAGTATAAATAACGATACACATCCCCTTTATAACACTGTTCATTTAACATAGCTTTGTATAACACACTTAAATGATGAATCCCCAGAATATACAGATTATATAGATCCCCAGAATATACAAATTATATAGATCCCCAGAATATACAGAGTATAAAGATCCCCAAAATAAGCAGATAATATAGATCCCCAAAATATACAGATATATAGATCCAAGAATATACAGATTATATAGATCCCCAGAATATACAGATTATATAGATCCTCAGAATATACAGGTTATATAGATCCCCAGAATATACAGGTTATATAGATCCCCAAAATATACCGGTTATTAAGATCCCCAGAATATTCAGATTATATAGATCCCAAAAATATACAGATTATATAGATCCCCAGAATATACAGATTATATAGATCCCCAAAATATACCGGTTATTAAGATCCCCAGAATATTCAGATTATATAGATCCCCAAAATATACAGATTATATAGATCCCCAAAATATACAGGTTATATAGATCCCCAGAATATACAGGTTATATAGATCCCCAGAATATACAGATTATATAGATCCCCAGAATATACAGATTATATGGATCCCCAAAATATACAGATATATAGATCCCCAAAATATACAGATTATATAGATCCCAAGAATATACAGGTTATATAGATCCCCAGAATATACAGATTATATAGATCCCCAGAGTATACAGATTATATAGATCCCCAAAATATACAGTTTATATAGATCCCCAAAGTATACAGATTATATAGATCCCCAGAATATACAGGTTATATAGAGGACCAGAATATACAGGTTATATAGATCCCCAAAATATACAGGTTATATAGATCCCCAGAATATACAGCTTATATAGATCCCCAAAATATACAGGTTATATAGATGCTAAAGATATATAGATTATGTAGAAAAATGACCATAGATGGTCATTTTTCTATATAATCTGTATTTTTATGTGTGTATAACAAGGCTGTTTTAACTACCATGGTTTCTGCTTTAGACCCAAATGACAGTCATAGCTTTTGTTTGTTTTGTTTGATTTGAGGTTTAACGTCCCCGTCAACACTGTAAAGGCAGTCATAGCAACAGATAAGATTGGTATTTTATGATTTCAGAAGGATAATTTTTTTTGTCAATTCTCCATAAAAACCTGTCTTGTGGGTATTCATTAGAACAGCCTCGGCAAGGCCGATGTGAATGTGAATACCCACAACATAGGTTTATATGCAGAAATAAGGAAAATTATCCTTCAATTACCACAAAATACGTACCTTATCTGTTGCTATGACAGTGTTATAAAGAGTTGGTGGTGTAGTTAGGTGATAGTCTTGCATACCTGTTGATTGGAGAAGGGCAGTTGGTAGTTAACCCTTTTTGTACCAAATGGAATCTCCTCCTTAGGAGTCCATTTCAAAACTTAGAGGTGTCAGGAGGTGTTTTCTTCAAAATTTATTTGGAAAATGACTGAACTTTTTGCAGACAGTGTAGGTCCTGATCAGATGCTGCATTCTGCGGCATCTGATCTGGGTCTGCACTGTTTGCCAATTACCCATTTTGGGGTTTCTTGACATTACCTTATTAGTTTAGACTGTATACAATGTAGTTCAATATGATAACACACCAGTGTGACGTAGGGCATTTTTTCATGTCTCCAAAATGGCTACTTTTCTGACTGTAGGCAGTTCTAATAAGTACCCACAACCTATATGTCTGTGGGCAAAAATAAGAAAATAGTGTATACGTGTATACCCCCCCCCCCTCCCCCAATATAAAGTGGGGTTTAGAGGAGGTCAAAGCAGGCAGCCCCCCCCCCCCCCTCCCCCATAAACCCAAATTGGGGTTTAGGGGGGTAAAAGCAGGCAGCTCTAATAAAATGTAAAGAGGTGCTGGTGTAATCATACACAGAGCAAGCGTGAATAGGTTACCTAACCTGCTTGACATAACTTAACCCTTATCTTGCTGTTCACGACAACCCCTACCTTTGCAAACAGTGTAGATCCAGATCAGATGGCTTGCGAAGAAGTCTTATCTTGCTGTTCACGACAACCCCTACCTTTGCAAACAGTGTAGATCCAGATCAGATGGCTTGTGAAGAAGTCTTATCTTGCTGTTCACGACAACCCCTACCTTTGCAAACAGTGTAGATCCAGATCAGATGGCTTGTGAAGAAGTCTTATCTTGCTGTTCAAGACAACCCCTATCTTTGCAAACAGTGTAGATCCAGATCAGATGGCTTGTGAAGAAGTCTTATCTTGCTGTTCACGACAACCCCTATCTTTGCAAACAGTGTAGATCCAGATCAGATGGCTTGCGAAGAAGTCTTATCTTGCTGTTCACGACAACCCCTACCTTTGCAAACAGTGTAGATCCAGATCAGATGGCTTGTGAAGAAGTCTTATCTTGCTGTTCACGACAACCCCTACTTTTGCAAACAGTGTAGATCCAGATCAGATGGCTAGAAGCCATCTGATCAGGATATGCACAGTTTGCCATACAGTTTTTAGCTCACCTGGGCCGAAGGCTCCAGGGGAGCTTATAGTATAGTTGGTCCTCCGTCGTCCGTCCGTCGTCCGTCGTCCGTCCGTCCACACTTTTGAGCAGCTATATCTCTGCAGCCTGCAGGCTAATCTCAATCATTTCTCATCTGTAGAATGCCTCTGGTGGGGCATTGATGACATAAACTTTTTGTCGAAATCGCTCTAAAACTTTGGTTGTTATGGCAACCAAAAGGTCCCATAGACTTACTATGGGAAAATGCTTGTCATCACCGTAGCGCCTTCAGTTTTGATCGGATCTTTCTGAAACTTATATGTATGGTGGCTGGGGATAAAAACTCAGATGAGTTCGAAAACCGGCCAAGTCGGCCCATTTATCGTAGAGTTACGTCCCTTTGATTGCTGAAAATGCTTAGTTTAGACATTGTAATCAACTTAGCCCCTTCAGTTTTGATCGAATCTTTCTGAAACTTATATGTAAGGTGGCTGGGGATAAAACCTCGGATGAGTTCGAAAACCGGCCAAGTCGGCCCATTTATCATAGAGTTACGTCCCTTTGATTGCTGAAAATGTCAATTTTTGACCTTGTCATCACCGTAGCCCCTTCAGTTTTGAACGAATCTTTCTGAAACTTATATGTAAGGTGGCTAGGGATAAAACCTCGGATGAGTTTAAAAACCTGCCAAGTCGGCCCATTTGTCATACAGTTACATCTTTGATTGCTGAAAATGTCGATTTTTGACCTTGTCATCACCGTAGCCCCTTCAGTTTTTATCGAATCTTTCTTAAACTTATATATAAGGTGGCTGGGGATAAAAATTCGGACGAGTTTGAAAACCGGCAAAGTCGGCCCATTTATCATAGAGTTTCGTCCCTTTGATTGCTGAAAATGTCGATTTTTGACCTTGTCATCATGGTAGCCCCTTCAGTTTTGATTGGATCTTTCTGAAACTTATATTTAAGGTGGCTGGGGATAAAAACTAGGATGAGTTCGAAAACCTGCCAAGTCTGCCCATTTATCGTAGAGTTACGTCCCTTTGTTTGCTGAAAATGCCGATTTTTAGCTCACCTGGGCCGAAGGCTCCAGGGGAGCTTATAGTATAGTGGGTCCTCCGTCGTCCGTCCGTCCACACTTTTGAGCAGCTATATCTCTGTATCCTGCAGGCTGATCTCAATCATTTCTAATCTGTAGCATGCCTCTGGTAGGGCATTAATGACATAAACTTTTTTTTGAAATCACTCTAAAACTTTGGTTCCTATGGCAACCACAAGGTCCCATAGACTTACTATGGGAAAATGCTTATCATCAGGGCTTGAGAAACTGAAGAATCCAAATCGGTCCAGCCAGATTTCGCCAAAAAAATACGGAAATTGCCGATCGGTTTCGGTAATTTCCGTAACCTCAATTGGCGATTTTCAATTTCAAAATGTGTTATTAGCGTAACGAATGACATACCAATGTTGCTCTTACACTTGTCAACGGGTATGAGCACCAGTTTCTCGATTATAAACAGCAATTATTGCTCACATCGTTCAGATTTCATCTACTTTCATTTTCTACGCCAGATTTCATCTACTTTCATTTTACCAATATCCGGGTCACTCAGAACCGGAAGACCGCTAAAGGGAAACAACCGACGTGGGGCAGTAAAAGACCAGTTCGATGGTCACTATATTTTTTCCCCCCTTTTTAAAACCTTTAAAATATTTCTCTTATTTCACGCATTTTATTTGGCCCAAATTGCTTTGTTTACCAATGGCGACAACGTGCAGCAACATGGTCGGAAAATGACGTCATACGGTTTCCGTTTACACAATACACATTAATGCAGTCAAGGACGTAACCCACACACCTGTTTTAAGTGATTGATTTTAATAGAGCGTATTTCTTAAAAAATCGTTTTGAACGGGTTAAAAAATCGAAAAACATTTCTTTTACTCTCGAAACAAAACATGGCCGAACGAGAGTCATTGAAAATCTTACATGGCCGAACCGTGTTTAAAAGAATATAAAAACATATTTCACGATTACACAAGCCTGAAACAAATCGCTTTGTCTACTAATGACGTGGTTTATGGTATTGGTTTCAATGGAGCGTATTTCCCTCGAAGGCATAACACGCAATGTTCAGACATGACAGGTGTGTATTGAAAATTGCGCCCTGTGAAAAAAAAAAATATATTATATTCAAATACCGGTTCTATAGTAAGCCATAAATTAACGACTTTTCTAAACAATCTAGCGTATTTCCTGCATTTATTGACCTTATTTTCTCACCTTGCCAGCTTGCCGATAACGCCTCAGGCCAGTTTTCACGGATTAATAATTTTGACACACAGGTCAAATTGCGCTGCGTTAAGATCAAAGAACCCGACGTGGACTTGTCCAATTTTCACCTAGTTAGATAATGAACCGGTCTAACACCTTGTGCGGCAGGAGTTTTGTATACATGCTTGGATTATCAGTGGCAAACGGTCAGCTTGTTTTTACAACATAATGATTTAGCGAAAATTTTCGAACTGATTTTTTTAAAATCTTATAGAGTTACGGACCGATTTTTTATTTTTTTCTTCTGAAGTCAAAATCGGTTTATGGAGGCCAAATTCGGTCCAGAACCGGAAAACCGGCATTTTCTCGAGCCCTGCTTGTCATCACCGTAGCGCCTACAGTTTTGATCGGATCTTTCTGAAACTTATATGTAAGGTGACTGGGGATAAAAACTCGGATGAGTTCGAAAACCGGCCAAGTCGGCCCATTTATCATAGAGTTATGTCCCTTTGATTGCTGAAAATGCCCATTTTCGACCTTGTCATCACCGTAGCCCCTTCAGTTTTGATCGGATCTTTCTGAAACTTATATGTAATGTGGCTGGGGATACAACCTCAGATAAGTTTTTAAACCAGCCAAGTCCACCGATTTATCATAGAGTTACGTCCCTTTGATTGCTGAAAATGCCGATTTTTGACCTTGTCATCACCGTAGCCCCTTCAGTTTTGATTGGATCTTTCTGAAACTTATATGTAAGGTGGCTGGGGATAAAATCTCGGATGAGTTCGGAAAACCGACCAAGTTGGCCCGTTTATCGTAGAGTAACGTCCCTTTGATTGCTGAAAATGCTGATTTTTAGCTCACCGTCACTTAGTGACGAGGTGAGCTTATGTGATCACTTTTCGTCCGTCGTCCGTCGTGCGTCAGTGCGTCCGTGCGTCAGTGCGTCCGTTCTTACAAAATGGGTTTATGTAGCTTCTTTTAGGGCCAGAAGGGTTTTGTGTGGCAAAATGGGTTTGTGTGGCTAGCCTCACAAACCCATTTTTCTGTTAGTACAGAGGGGTTCAGGGGGACTAGAAAAATCAAATAAAAAAAAAAGACACATAAATTTATGTCCATCGCCTTGGACATCCTTGGACATGGATGTCCAGGATTATGAGGCTAAACTTTGAGATTATGGGGCTGAGCCACATAAATTTAACTGGCTGTCCTGGGGCTGAATGCTGCAGTAGGAAAAAGTCCCTCTATGTGAGGAGCTAGACCCATAAGATGTATCAGTGCACTATAAAGAAAGTTCTGTTCTACCTTTAGAGGGCTAGATATCACAACCTCTGGTAGCCACATAAGTTTAGACAAAGACGGTTTTGTACAGACAGCCTTTATGTGGCTGATGTCCAAAGTTTGTGTGGCTAGCCACATTAGATGTACAGATTTGTGTGTCTTATAGCCACATAAACCGTTAGCCACATAAAAATTTTAGCCCCATAAAATATGGACAGGTGCAGCCACACAAACCCAAAATGTGGGTCCGTCAGTGCGTCTCGTGCGTCCGTAAACAATTTATTTAAACAACATCTCCTCCTAAACCACTTATCGGATTTTGACCAAACTTCACAGGAATGATCCTTAGGTGGTCCCCTTTCAAAGTTGTTCAAATGGTTCCGGTCCATTGCACATATAGGTCATAGGAGCCAAAAATAGATTTTTTTCACCAAAAACTTAAAAAATCTTCTTCTCTGAAACCACACGGCCCAGGTCTTTGATATTTGGTATGAAGCTTCATCTAGTGGACCCCTACCAAGATTGTTCAAATTATAGTGCTGGGGCCAAAAATGCCCCCGCTCCGGGGCCCTTTGGTTTTACATGGGCTTATATAGGGAAACTCTTTAAAAATCTTCTTCTCTGAAACCGTAAGGCCCAGGTCTTTGATATTTGGTATGAAGCTTCACCTAGTGGACCCCTACTAAGATTGTTCAAATTATAGTGCTGGGGCCAAAAATGCCCCCGCCCCGGGCCATTTTGGATTTACATGGTCTTATATAGGGAAAATCTTTAAAAATCTTCTCTGAAACCGCAAGGCCCAGGTCTTTGATATTTGGTATGAAGCTTCATCTAGTAGACCCCTACCTAGATTGTTCAAATTATTGTGCTGGGGCCAAAAATGCCCCCGCTCTGGGGCCCTTTGGTTTTACATGGGCTTATATAGGGAAAATCTTTAAAAATCTTCTTCTCTTAACCCCAAGGCCCAGGTCTTTGATATTTGTAATGAAGCTTCATCTGGTGGACCCCTACCAAGATTGTTCAAATTTTAGTGCTGGGGCCAAAAATGCCCCCGCCCCAGGCTCCTTTGGTTTTACATGGGCTTATATAGGGAAAATCTTTAAAAATCTTCTTCTCTGAAACCGCAAGGCCCAGGTCTTTGATATTTGGTATGAAGCTTCACCTAGTGGACCCCTACCAAGATTGTTCAAATTATAGTGCTGGGGTCAAAAAATGCCCCCGCCCCGGGCCCCTTTGGATTTACATGGTCTTATATAGGGAAATCTTTAAAAATCTTCTTCTCTGAAACCGCAAGGCCCAGGTCTTTGATATTTGGTATGAAGCTTCATCTAGTGGACCCCTACCAAGATTGTTCAAATTATAGTGCTGGGGCCAAAAATGCCCCCGCTCCGGGGCCCTTTGGTTTTACATGGGCTTATATAGGGAAGATCTTTAAAAATCTTCTTCTCTGAAACCGTAAGGTCCAGGTCTTTGACATTTGGTATGAAGCTTCATCTAGTGGACCCCTACCCAGATTGTTCAAATTATAGTGCTGGGGCCAAAAATGCCCCCGCCCCTGGGCCCTTTGGTTTTACATGGGCTTATATAGGGAAAATCTTTAAAAATCTTCTTCTCTGAAACCGCAAGGCCCAGGTCTTTGATATTTGGTATGAAGCTTCACCTAGTGGACCCCTACCAAGATTGTTCAAATTATAGTGCTGGGGCCAAAAAATGCCCCCGCCCCGGGCCCCTTTGGATTTACATGGTCTTATATAGGGAAATCTTTAAAAATCTTCTTCTCTGAAACCGCAAGGCCCAGGTCTTTGATATTTGGTATGAAGCTTCATCTAGTGGACCCCTACCAAGATTGTTCAAATTATAGTGCTTGGGCCAAAAATGCCCCCGCTCCGGGGCCCTTTGGTTTTACATGGGCTTATATAGGGAAGATCTTTAAAAATCTTCTTCTCTGAAACCGTAAGGCCCAGGTCTTTGACATTTGGTATGAAGCTTCATCTAGTGGACCCCTACCCAGATTGTTCAAATTATAGTGCTGGGGCCAAAAATGCCCCCGCCCCTGGGCCCTTTGGTTTTACATGGGCTTATATAGGGAAAATCTTTAAAAATCTTCTTCTCTGAAACCGCAAGGCCCAAGTCTTTGATATTTGGTATGAAGCTTCATCTAGTTGGCCCCTACCAAGATTGTTCAAATTATAGCCCTGGGGCAAAAAATGCCCCCGCTCCGGGGCCTTTTGGTTTTACATAGACTTATATATGGAAAATCTTGAAAAATCGTCTTCTCTGAAACCGCAAGGCCCAGGTCTTTGATATTTGGTATGAGGCTTCATCTAGTGGACCCCTACCAAGATTGTTCAAATTTTAGTGCTGGGGCCAAAAATGCCTCCCACCCCTGGGCCCTTTGGTTTTACATAGGCTTATATAGGGAAAATCTTTAAAAATCTTCTTCTCTGAAACCGCTAGGCCCAGGTCTTTGGTATTTGGTTTGAAGCTTCACCTAGTGGACCCCTACCAAGATTATTCAAATTGTAGTGCTGGGGCAAAAAATGCCCCCACTCTGGGGCACTTTAGTTGTACATGGGCTTATATAGGGAAAATCTTTAAAAAAATTTCTTCTCTGAAACCAGGCCCATGTCTTTGATATTTGGTATGAAGCTTCACCCCACAAGGCCCAGGTCCACCAGCCACCCCGCCCGGGGCCTTTTGGTTTTACATGGGCTTATATAGGGAAAATCTTTAAAAATCTTCTTCTCTGAAACTGCAAAGCCCAGGTCTTTGATATTTGGTATGAAGCTTCACCTAGTTGACCCCTGCCAAGATTGTTCAAATTATAGCCCTAGGGCCAAAAATGCCCCTGCTCCGGGGCCCTTTGGTTTTACAAAGACTTATATATGGAAAATCTTGAAAAAATCTTCTTCTCTGAAACCGCAAGGCCCAGGACTTTGATATTTGGTATGAAGCTTCATCTAGTGGATCCCTACCAAGATTGTTCAAATTATAGTGCTGGGACAAAAAATGCCCCTGCCACGGGGCCCTTTGGTTTTACATTGGCTTAAATAGGAAAAATTTAAAAATCTTCTTCTCTGAAACCACAAGGCCCAGGTCTTTGATATTTGGTATGAAGCTTCATCTGTGGACCCCTACCAAGATTGTTCAAATTATAGTGCTGGGGCCAAAAATGCCCCCGCCCCGGGGCCCTTTGGTTTTACATAGGCTTATATAGGGAAAATCTTTAAAAATCTTCTTCTCTGAAACCACAAGGCCCAGGTCTTTGATATTTGGTATGAAGCTTCATCTAGTGGACCCCTACCAAGATTGTTCAAACTATAGTGCTGGGGCCAAAAATGCCCCCGCCCCGGGGCCCTTTGGTTTTACATAGGCTTATATAGGGAAAATCTTTAAAAATCTTCTTCTCTGAAACCACAAGGCCCAGGACTTTGATATTTGGTTTGAAGCTTCATCTAGTGGATCCCTACCAAGATTGTTCAAATTATAGTGCTGGGGCAAAAAATGCCCCCGTCCCGGGGCCCTTTGGTTTTACATAGGCTTATATAGGGAAAATCTTTAAAAATCTTCTTCTCTGAAACCGCTAGGCCCAGGTCTTTGATATTTGATGTGTAGCTTCATCTAGTGGACCTTTGCCAAGATTGTTCAAATTATAGCCTTTGTTGATGTTTGGTATGAAGCTTCACCTTTGTAGACCTCCCTCAACATTATGCACATTAAAGCCCTGGGGCCAATAATGGCCCTCTCTGGGGCCCACTTGTTACACTATGGATCAGGTGAGCGATCCAGGGCCATCATGGCCCTCTTGTTGACCTTGTCATCACTGTAGCGCTTTCAGTTTTGATCGAATCTTTCTGAAACTTATATGTAAAGTGGCTGGGGATAAAATCTCGGATGAGTTCGAAAACCAGCCAAGTTGGTCCATTTATCACAGAGTAACGTCCCTTTGATTGCTGAAAATGCCAATTTTTGACCTTGTCATCACCGTAGCCCTTTCAGTTTTGATCGGATCTTTCTGAAACTTATATGCAAGGTGGCTGGGGATAAAACCTCGGATGAGTTCGCATACCGGCAAAGGTGGACTATTTATCATAGAGTTAGGTCCCTTTGATTGCTGAAAATGTTGATTTTTGACCTTGTCATCACTGTAGCCCCTTCAGTTTTGATCGGATCTTTCTGAAACTTATATGTAAGGTGGCTGGGATAAAACCTCGGATGAGTTCGAAAACCGGCCAAGTTGCCCCATTTACTATATAGTTATGTCCCTTTGATGGCTGAAAATGTCGATATTTTACCTTGTCATCACCCTAGCCCCTTCAGTTTTGATCGAATCTTTCTGAAACCTATATGTAAGATGACTGGAGATAAAACCTAGGATGAGTTTGAATACAGGCCAAGTTGGCCCATTTATCATAGATTTACGTCCCTTTTATTGCTGAAATTGCCGATTTTTTAGCTTGTCATCACCATAGCCCCTTCAGTTTTGATCGGATCTTTCTGAAACTTATATGTAAGGTGGCTGGGGATAAAATTTTGGATTAGTTCGAAAACAGGCCAAGTCAGCCCATTTATCGTAGAGTTATGTCCCTTTGATGGCTGAAAATGTTGAATTTTGACCTTGTCATTACCGTAGCCCCTTCAGTTTTGATCGGATTTTTCTGAAACTTATATGTAAGGTGGCTGGGGATGAAACCTCGTATGAGTTTGAAAACTGGCCAAGTCGGCTCATTTATTTTAGAGTAACATCCCTTTGATTGCTAAAAATGCCAAATTTTGACCTTGTCATCACCGTAGCCCCTTCAGTTTTGATCGGATCTTTCTGAAACTTATATGTGAGGTGGCTGGGAATAAAATCTTGGATGAGTTTGAATACTGGCCAAGTCTGATCGGATCTTTCTGAAACTCACATGTAAGGTGGCTGGGAATAAAACCTCAGGTGAGTTCGAATACCGGCCAAGTCGGCACATTTATCATAGAGTGATGTGCCTTTGATTGCTGAAAATGTCTATTTTCGACATTGCCATCACTGCTGCCCCTTTAGTTTTGAACGGATCTTCATGAAACTTACAAACAAGGAAGTCAGGCAGAAAGCTTGAATGAGTTTGAAAACCGGTGCGGTCAGCCTGTTTATCATTGAGTTACATTCTACTTGATTTTCAGAAAATGCTTACCCTGTCATCACCATGTCCTCCCATAAAGCCTTCAGTAACGGTTGGCACTTCCTTAAACTTTGAATCTGTTAGCTCAGGTGAGCGATACAGGACCAAGCTAGCTTGGTCCTCTTGTTTAATTGAAGGAATACGTTGTATCAAGCAGTTTGATTGGTGTGGATAGTCTATAATGAGTGTGGCTAAATTAATATGTTCAGCAGGATAAGGGCTAAACAGTGTAATTGGTGTGTTGAACACTAAAACAAATAATAAACACACACAATCTGTGACAGAAAAAATGACACCCAGGCTTCTTTACACTTGTGCAGTTTGTTAGAATGCTGATTGAAGTAATTATTGTCTTTTCTCTCTGTACTAGTGTCGTGGGAGAGGTGTGTCATACAAGGGCCAGGTCCAAGCACAGATACAGTATTCAGTGAATGGTGAACAATATCCAACTATTGTCAGACAGCTCGGACAGATACCAGTTATGGTGAAAGTAAGTTTTTCTTATGAGTGTGGAGATGCCTAGTCTTCGCCACATACACCTTGACCTCTTTTTAGCTCACCTGTCACGTAGTGACGAGGTGAGCTTTTGTGATCACTTTTTGTCCGTCGTCCGTCGTGCGTGTGTGCGTGTGTGCGTGCGTGCGTGCGTGCGTGTGTGCGTAAACTTTTTCTTCAAACAACATCTCCTCCTAAACCACTGATCGGATTTTGACCAAACTTCACAGGAATGATCCTTAGGTGGTCCCCTTTCAAAGTTGTTCAAATGGTTCCGGTCCGTTGCACATATAGGTCACCGGAGCCAAAAATACATTTTTTCACCGAAAACTTAAAAGATCTTCTTCTCTGAAACCGCAAGGCCCAGGTCTTTGATATTTGGTATGAAGCTTCATCTAGTGGACCCCTACCAAGATTGTTCAAATTAAAGTGCTCGGGCCAAAAATGCCCCCGCCCCGGGGCCCTTTGGTTTTACATGGGCTTATATAGGGAAAATCTTTAAAAATCTTTTCCTCTGAAACCGCTCGGCCCAGTTCTTTGATATTTGGTATGAAGCTTCATCTAGTGGACCCCTACCAAGATTGTTCAAGTTATAGTGCTGGGGCAAAAAATGCCCCCGCCCCGGGGCCCTTTGGTTTTACATGGGCTTATATAGGGAAAATCTTTAAAAATCTTCTTCTGTGAAACCGCAAGGCCCAGTTCTTTGATATTTGGTATGAAGCTTCATCTAGTGGACCCCTACCAAGATTGTTCAAATAATAGTGCTGGGGCCAAAAATGCCCCCGCCCCATGGCCCTTTGGTTTACATGGGCTTATATAGGGAAAATCTTTAAAAATCTTCTTCTCTGAAACCACAAGGCCCAAGTCTTTGATATTTGTTATTAAGCTTCAGCTAGCGGACCCCTACCAAGATTGTTCAAATTATAGTGCTGGGGCCAAAAATGCCCCCGCCCCGGGGCCCTTTGGTTTTACATGGGCTTATATAGGGAAAATCTTTAAAAATCTTCTCCTCTGAAACCGCATGGCCCAGTTCTTTGATATTTGGTATGAAGCTTCATCTAGTTGACCCCTACCAAGATTGTTCAAATTATAGTGCCCTAGGGCTGAATATGTCCCCGCCATAGGGTCCCTTTGGTTTTACATTAACTGATATAGGAAAAATCTTTAAAAATCTTCTTCTCTAAAATTGTAAGGCCCAGGCCTCTGATATTTGGTGTGTAGCTTCATATAGTAGACCTCTACCAATGTTGATCAAATTATAGTCCTTGGGACAAAAATGCCCCCGCCACGGGGCTCTTTGGTCTTACATTGACTTATACAGTTTAAAAAAAAAATCTTCTTCTCTGAAACAGCAAGGCCCAGGTCTTTGATATTGGGTGCGAAGCTTCATCTAGTGACCTCTATCAAGATTGTTCAAAATATAGCTCTAGGGCCAAAATGCCCACACCCCGGGGCCCTTTGGCTTTACAGAGACCTCGCTCATCGGGTCTTGAAGAAATAGATGGGCTGCATGATGCTTCCACGCAGAGCTGAAACGACCCGCACACGAGTACTGGTAAACCGCTTGGAGGATCTAAGCCTGCCCAGGCAAAGCGGTGCGAGTCGGCCCGTCCATGCTTATAAACCCTATTGGTTTCATTGGGCGGCCGGGCTTGAGATGTCATTTCATCTGAATGTCCGGTAAAAGTCCCACAAAATTGGAAGCAACATCTCCAAAATGACCTTTACAGTGTTGACGGGGACGTTAAACTTCAAATCATACAAACAATATAGGGAAAATCTTTAAAAATCTTCTCAGAAACCGAAAGTCCCAGGTCTTTGATATTTGGTGTTAAGCCTCATCTAAAGGACCTCTGTCAAGATTATACAAATTAAAACCCTAGGGTCAAAAATACCCCCGCCATGGGGCTCTCTTGTTTTTCATAGACTTGTATGGGAAAAATCTTCAAAAATCATCTCCAAAAACCCCAATGCCTAAAACCCTAAGGCCTAAAACCCCAAGGCCCAGGTCTTTGATATTTGGTGTGAAGCTTCATCTAGTGGACCTGTACCAAGATTGTTTAAATTATAGCCCTTGGGCCAAAAATGTCGCCGCCCCAGGGCCCTTTGGTTTTACATTGTCTTATATAGGGAAAACAAAAATGTATCTTCTCTGAAACTGCAAGGCCGAGGTCTTTGATATATGGTGTGAAGCTTCATCTAGTGACCTCTACCAAGATTGTTCAAATTATAGCCCTGGGGCTAAAAAATGCCCCCTTTACCGGGGGCCCACTGGTTTTACATTGACTTATATCGGGAAAATCTTTATAAACCTTCTTGTTTGAATCCAAAAGGCTCAGTTCTTTGATATTTGGTCTGATGCTTTGTTCAGTGGACCTCGACTAAAATTGATCAAATTATAGCCCTGGGGCCAAAAATGGCTCTGCAACGGACCCACTCGTTTTACATAGACTTATATAGGGAAAACCTACAAAAATCTTCGTCTGAAAAAAGACAGCCCAGGCAAACCTTAAAAAAGTTTCTTGTCTGAATCCAGAAGGCCGAGATCTTTGATATTTGGTATGAAGCTTCATCTAGTGGACTGCTACTAAAGTTGTTCAAATTTTAGCCCTGGGGCAAAAATGGCCGTGCCCTAGGGTACATGTGTTTTACATAGAATTGTATAGGGAAAACCTTTGAAATTATTCTTGTCTGAAACCAGAAGGCCAAGATATTTGATACATGGTATGAAGCTTCATCTAGTGGACTGCTACCAAGGTTGTTCAAGTTATAGCCCTTGGGCCAAGAATAGCCCAACCCCAGAACCAGAACCACAGGCATTTGATAGTTTGTACACAGCTTGAAGGGGAAGATTGGTAGAAGATATTACAAGTAAATTTTTTACCTATGGGTCAGACTTTGGCCCTGGGGGAGGGTCAAACGGTCACATGTCAGTCAAATTCAGTTGCAAACCCTATTGAGAAAGCGTGAGAATTTTCAATGAATGCATTCTAGTTGTACTTGTGATCGTTCAACCAAATAAGTTCAGGGGATATGACAATCAGCCTGGTGTCCATCCCTTGATAAAATAACATTGTGATCACAATAATGCCAATACCCTGTGAGGTATTTTGATGGTACTTGGTACAATTGTACATAAGGTTAAGAAAGTATGTCATGAGCAAGAACCAGAACTCTGGGGGCTGTAGTATTTTACCTTTTGAGATTTGTGGGTTGGGCTTGGCACAATTATGCATAAAGGTTAGATAAATTGATGAGACTTAGTACAAGTATGTATGAGGTTAAGGTGTCTTTTGAGCTAAAGAAACACAGCTCTGAGTGTAATCTTGGAATTTAAGTTATTACTCCTGACAATTTAACCATGCAATCAGAATGCCATATTGGCTTTCGGTAGGGGGATTTGCCATCTCTTCTGATGGCTATTTTGTAGTAAGGCCAATATAAAATATATGTGTGGTTCCGGTTACCCGACCGTGCCTAGCTTTTTCCCGCCGACCCTAATTATTTTTTCTATCATGAATATTACAAACATTTTATGTGCAAAAACGGTCTTTCAATTTTTCATGGTTAAAGTATTTAAGTACATATTCATTAAAAAGCGCTTTCATTAAAGGACAATCTGGTCGTATTTACGCATGAAAATGGTGTGCGTCTGCCAAAAAAAAAAAAAAAAAAAAAACATCAGAAACATTCGTGTTTGTCTCTAAATAACTGTGAGCCTAGAATAAAAATGCATATCGTAAGCATCGCTATTTAAAAGCTGTTTTTTTTTTATCAATTGCCGCAAGCTGTCAGTTAACGGTAAGTGGCCTGTGCTAATCAATAACAATTTGCCAGTTACAGTTCAAATGGGTCAGGGATATGGCACGTGGCTACTTCTGAAGAAGCCGACGCTTTGAAGTAACCCATAATTATAATCCAAAATCTCCAGTACCTAGCACATTCAAGACCGTTCATGCAAGCCAATAGAACCACCACCGGAAACAAAATAAATAAGAAAAAAAAAAACTACTACCAGAGGGTAAAACGTCTGTTGTCTCCTGTGATCAACAGGTATTTTCCATATACCGGTAAGAGGGGCAAAATTAGGAAGCGGTCGGAACCCACAAATTATGAATGCAATTTGTTTTCGGAAGCGCAAGATGCATAAAACCCATGACTCGGACGCATAAAAAAGGACAGTGGCGCACATTTCTTGCGGTATGCAGACCATGACGGTATGACCCCTCTCAATAATCAGATTACTTTTGTGACAATAAAAATTATCCAAATCATGTTTTACCACCTGTAGCGATAATCAGACAAGTATGCACGCTTCAACAAACATAAATAATGCAGACAGCTTGTGTAAATCTCTCAAGTATTTTCACTATCTCCATGAACAGAAAGCTAAGCCTTCACAGATGCACAGGATGATTGTAGTCTTCGCTGGTCACATGTATATAGTTTTTTTCATGCCGCGCTTAATTTCCCGCCGTCATTTTGAACGTGCATTTGTTGCAGTCTGAAATTTTCCCACATTTTTCAATAACACGTCATCGAATCCAATTTTGGGAAAACATGACAGTAAAACTGTGCGACAGGTGAAGTCACAGATCATCAGCCTGCGCAGTCTTATCAGTCTTTGCTCTTTGTTCAAACCTGATGTAGTATGGCTTCTGGGATATGCAGATCGCAGCAAACGAAGAGCTCGATGATTTTACGCTAAAAGAAATTTTTTTTCGTGAGTGCAGGAAGCAGTTCAACATGTTGTAATATATGTCCGACAAAGACGGTAGTTAATGAGCTAGGATGTCATATGGCGGTGACATCAGAAATGCTTTCCGAGAAATGCACTGAATGCGTATGCGCACACAGAAAAGACTCAGATCAGCTGGAAGTTCTGCACAGTCTGATCTGAGTTTATTGCTCACAAGGTTTCATTTCTCGGAAAGTTTAGACACTCGCCGATCAGACTGGCCGCATATGCACATGATAACACTGGTCAGGTAACCTTTCACACCTAATCGTTTAATTGGTATCACTTACATGTACACTGGTCATCAAATCTTAAAGTGAGATAATTTGGAACAATAAACAGCGGGATTAGCGGTAAACCATCAAACAGGCAACAATCTATTGCTAAAAAAGTGTCTAAAATATCCATTCTTTAAACAGGCATGACGTTGTTATATTTTGGTAATTTGATTTGAGGTTTAACGTTCCCGTCAACACTGTAAAGGTCATTTTGGAGACGTTGCTTCCAATGCTGTAGGTCTTTTACCCGACATTGAGATGAACAGGCTCAATAAAACCGAGTCTGCTATTTTCGTTTATTTGGTGTATTCTTTGCTTCCGGAGGATCTAACTATTCAGAACTTATTTATCCCTGCTCACCCTTGCATGCCCCTAGTTAAAGGGGAAAGCAGACTTAACTGGGGATATATTTTTTTCCCAATCTCTGCTCCAGAACATACATGTACATTGTGGTTTCTTATTACAACCACCTCAATGGCATGGTTCTATTGAGTTTCCACACTGTACAAGTTTGGATTGAAGTCATGAAAGAGGCAGTTAGGGAAACATGCAAATATGATGTAGTGCACACATGTGTGTGTGGAAATGTTGTTTATGTTTTTGTGCAATCAAGATCAGGAACTTAACATTTCAAAATGAAGGATTTTGGACTCCTGTTTTCAGAACCATCTATCTATCTATCTATCTATCTATCTATCTATCTATCTATCTATCTATCTATCTATCTATCTATCTATCTATCTATCTATCATGTTCAGCTTTAAGACAAAGTAATACAGATACAAATGGCACAAGGACTACGATTTGAAAAGACTATATAAAATAGTTTCTGCTGGTGCTAATTGCTGGATGTTTAATTTGCAGCATTAAGCCGTTAAAAGAAACTTTCTGATATCCGTTTACTCTGTCATTTCATCTTGATCTTTTGAACTTTTACATTTATCTTCAATGTATATATGGTACAATAACAGTTATAAAGCAACCTTCACTAGAACAGCAAGTCCAAAAGGCTGCCCTTTTGTAAAAGGCAAACACATACCGGTACACAGGATGTCCAATCAAAATACTTTGTTCTGACTGAAGAACACCCTTTTTTGTAACAGTTAGGACAATATGGATGAAAACTAAGCATTATTTATTATACTTTTATTTGTTTACAATGTTTTCAAGTACAATTATACAACAAAAGCAAAACAATATAACAAAAAATAAGTGCGGTGTGTAGCATAGTATAGAAGGTGAGAAAAAAAAAATAAAAATAAAAAATAAAATAATTTTCCTACCTACCTACCCTATTTTTGAAAACCATGTAATAGGAACCACACATATAGTTTGTTTTGGCCTAATGATAAAAAAACAGAAGGAACTAATTTAATTACTAACATTGACACTATGATAGTCTTTTTCAGATTCAAGGCATCATTTCAAATCCTCAAAGATCTGTATTTCCGAGCTTGGTGAAGAACAATATTGGTGTCATTTATAGTCGTACCCGGCACATTGTTAATTTTGGCTAAAGAACGCACATTGTACTAGTTAATCACTTATGCATAGGACTGTCTGGATTCAGGAAATATGGTTAGTTAAAAATGACCTTAATAGTGTTGGCTGGAGCAAAAATGTAAAAAGACAAGCAAACAAACCTTGTCCATCTAAAATGAACACTAACAATGAATACCCACAAAAGGGGTAATCGCAGACGTACCAGGTAAGGAAGATGAAGGTTGTATGGCATTGCATCACCTTGGTGATTTGTCTTGTTTCGATAGTGTTTGTTGTCTGATTGAAATTGCCAAAAATCATATATACATAAACTGAAATGATTTACAAACTGTTTTATTTCCTGCAACAAATTTAAGTGGGGGTATATAGCACAATTCAGTTTGTCTAATGACATTTTGTATTTGCTGCATATCTCCTGAACCATCTGAAGATTTATAATTTTTGTGAAAGTTGTATCTGATGTTCACCATTTGTGCTCAATCTGCAGAGTGCAATGCTTAGGACACTAGTCTACAGGTCAAGGACTCAATTTAAGATGGCAGGTCAAATATAGGGCATAAATTCATAGCATTTGAATTTAAACATACCATCCTGTGACACAGCAGTGTGTGTGGTATTAATCACTTTTAGTGATAGATCTACTTGGTTTTAAAGATACACTAAGTAAACTTATCCTTTTGCCTGTTGGAAAACCTTCATCTTTGCATAGAGGGTCTCTTTCTGGAGTGAAACCGCCTTGCTGATCATGTTTTATGCTCCCGGTGGGGAGGCATATTATAATACCTTTTCACTTTTTAATGAATAAAATTTTAATCAAATATACACTAAGCCGAGGTCAAACCGATATATATGGGCTGCATGATGCTTCCATGCAGAGCTGAATCCGACCCACACACGAGTACTGGTAAACTGCTTAGAGGATCTAAGCCTGCCCAGCCAAAGCGGTGCGCAGGAGTCGGACTGCCCATGTTTATATACCCTATTGGTTTCATTGGGTGACAGGGCTTGAGATGTCATTTCATCTCAATGTCCGGTAAAAGTCCAACAAAATTGGAAGCAACGTCTCCAAAATGACCTTTACAGTGTTGATGGGGACCTTAAACCTCAAATTAAACAAACAAACATGAACATAATGATAACTATTTATGAATTTCATTTGAAATACCTTTATAAATTTGAGTGCAAAGTAATTGCAGTATTTGAAATGGTGTTTAGCTAATTTGTAATTTAAACAAATTTATTTTTCTTAATATATTGAAAGTAAATTTTAGGATGCTCATAAATCGGTTTGCTTATACTAGTATAACTAATTGTCTAATAAAGTTTTCTTTTTCTTCTAGTATCAACAAGATTCTTGATTAGAGAACATTCATATTGTGTTTGGATATATATTATATATATGACAAAGTGACATCTTATTCTTTAATAACTGCTGTTGTGAAATAGTGTGAAGTCTGAATTTCTGTGTTCAGAGAGTACAAGACTGTTCTTGAAACATCTCATCACTGTGTTCCAAGGTAAATGAATGTTTAGTTAATGAACAAGTAACAGTTAAATGATTTTGGCAGAATCAGTGTGCATCACACTTCTTTTTTGGTCGAAGAATAGTTTGTATAATACACTCCCCAAAAGAATGGAGACCATGGTTGTATTAGTAAAAAGTACAATTACTAACATGAAAATCCTTGATATTGCATGCTGATAATTTGATGCAAGTTGTCAGTAATGGTTAATGTTATTGTGTTTAAGATCGGTTGTATGTCTGTTTTACTTCATTAAATTAAAATGATAGAAAAATGCTTGTAGAAATTATAGATGTGCTACACAATGCTTCCACTCAGAGCTGAAACTGACCATACATTTGTACTGGTAAACCACTTACAGGATCTAAGCCTGCCCAGACAAAGTGTTGCGAGTTAGATTGTCCATGCAAATAAACCCTATTGGTACTATTGTGCAGCAGGGTTTAAGATGTCATTTCATCTTAATGTTGGGTAAAATCCCACACAATTGGAAGCATCATCTCCACAATGACCTATATAGTGTTGACAGGGACGTTGAACTTCAAGTCAATCAAAAAAAAAAAAAAAAAAAAAAAAAGAAGAGGTATATCAGGGAGATTTAGTATCAGAGAACCATAACTAATTTTTATGCCCCCGTCATTCAAAGAATGGGTGAATGGCATATAGTTTTACCCCAGTCTGTCCGGCCGGCCGTATGAAACTTAAACGCTGCCAATAACTTCATTATTTCTGGATGGATTTTCAAATTATTTAGCAGAAAAGTTAACCATCATGAGAAATTGTGTTGCACATAAAACCCAGGTCCGTAGGTTTAAGGTCAAGGTCATACTTAGAAGTCAAAGTTTTAAAAAGGGGGACTGAATCTTAAACGCTGTCCATAACTTTATTTCTGGATAGATTTTGAACTTACTTTGCAAAAAATGTTAACCATCATGCGACGATATATTGCACACAAAACCCAGGTACATACCTCAAAGTTCAAGGTCATACTTAGAGGTCAAAGGGGGCTCCGAAACTTAAATGCTGTCAATTACTTCCCTATTTCTGAATAGATTTTGAAGTTACTTGGCAGAAATGTTAACCATCATGAAATGATGTGTTGCACCAAAAATCCGGGTCCGTAGCTCCGTGTGCAAGGTTGTACTTAGAGGTCAAATGTAAAAAAGGGGTCCAAAACTTAATCACAGTCAATAATTTTCTTATTCCTGGATGGATTTTGAAATTGCTTTACAGAAATGTTAACCATTGTGAGAGGATGTGCAGCACATGAAAGGCAGGGCCGTACCTAAAGAAGTGAAGGTGGTACAGAGGTCAAAGGTTTAAAAAGAAGTTTCAAAGCTTAAACATGTTCAATAACTTCCTTATTTCTGGGTGGATTTTTAAATTACTTGGCAGAAATGATAATGTGTTGGACACAAAACCCAGGTCTGTAGCTCAAAGGTCAAGGTCATACTTAGATGTCAAAGGACAAAATCTTAAACATGGTCAATAACTTTTTACTTAAACACCTAAAGGGATAAGGGAAATGAGTCTTTAAAATAAATTGCGAAGGAAGTAAGGGCGAGGATTGTGGCCACGTAAAATTTATTTAAGCCCCCCAAGTGGAAATCTTCCACTGACCGTTCCAAGGCGGCTCTTCTGTGGCGATTTATTTATGTTGTTGTTTGTTACTTACTGTGTGTATCACTTGTGTCTTTTAATTTTGGATGGCCATATGGCCATTTTGTGGGAAAGTAACTGTCCATATGGCCTTCCTTTGTTTAGGTTTCCATTATGGTCTGGTCGCTTAATGTTTGTATTTCTTTCCCTTTGGTGTCTTTTATGGATGGAGTAAGTTAATTGTATCAATTCCTGATCTTTGTTTTACTTCTACTTTTTATATTTTTTTTCTGACTTTATGTTTGCTTTTACTTAAATGCAGAAACTTTAAACATATTTTCAGTGAGGTGGGGTGCATTCATGTCCTGTGGCCTTATTCCTAGTTCATTTTGTCCCTTTATTTTACATATTATTGCTTGTCAAGAGCACTTGTAAAAAGAATTCAAATTTATTTGTAAAGATACTTCAGGAACTGGTCAAAACAGAACCCAACATCTATCCCAAACATCAAAGGAAAAGACTAATAGACACTTCTTAAACCCAGTCCTGCAGAATATTTAAATATACCAAACCCACTACTGATTATCAACCAATCAGATCACTTGATGCAAATAATTCCAACTAATTCACAATCTGAATTTTAACAATGTAGATCCTGATCAGCTCATCTGGATCTATGTTGCTTGAAAGAAAGGGGATAGCTGGGGTCAGCAGGACAAGGGTAAACACACAATAAAATCACATGCCACAAGCCAAGTCCTCAGCTCTTTCCTTGCTATCCTCTGTAGCTCCTCGGATGTCTGTCTGACTGGTGATCAGGGGGTTAAAGGGTTGAATATCTGCAATGGTTGGCAACATTCATTCGTGATTCAAGAAGGACACTTGTAAGTTAAAGCATGCACAGAATAATAAAAATCATTGAGTTCAAGTCTAAAGGACAATTATTTAATTTACCCATTTTGCTGTCAAATTACTTTGCTACAGTGAGAAAAATGAATATGAACATGATTTTGAATAGTTAAAGATGCATCATTTCCCCATAATATCTCTATATTCCCTGTTAAAGCAGTTATGTACTTCTGTTTCTTTCAGGTTGTGGCATGCCACGTAAGAAGAATTGGAAGAAGTCTTCGGCAAAGACAGTGGTGAGGGCTGATGGTGGCAGCCCTGGGTTACATATTTCAGATGTGGGCCTCACCCACCTCTTAGATCATGGAGGATCTAAGCTCCATTCGCCTGTAGCGATGGGGACATCTGAGCCAGGGTCGCATATCTTGTCAGATGTGGGTATGACCTGCCCCAGTGTATCATCTGACCCAGGGTCGACAAATATATCAGATGTGGGTATGACCTGCCTCATTGTAACATCTGATGCTATGAAAACACAAGTTGCTCCGGCGCAAAGTTCAAATGATATTGAAACACATGTTGCTTCGGCGCAAAGTACAACTAATATTAAAACACATGTTGCTTCGGCGCAAAGTACAAGTGATAAATATGTTCACAGAAAACAACCAGTACAAACTGCCAAAGTTTTGCAAAGTGCAAATGACAAAAATATGAAAACACATGTTTCCACAGTTTTGCAAACTACAAATGACAAAGATGTTAACAGAAAGCAAGTTGTACAAGAAATCAATATCCATTCACCTATAGAGGTTACAAACACTGTATTTCCAAACTCTACACAAGTTGTTGAAAAAGCTATGTATACTGCCTTTCCTTTAACGGAACAAACTGAAACAATGCTATGGAAACCTTCGAATGGTCCATTTATCTCTGTCAAATTTGAGCTGGGATCTTTTCACCAAGGTTCAGAAATATTTAGCAACGAGTCTAGAGGATGTCAATGTACTGCAAATGCACTTTGTTCATTAATATTTGCAGCATACTCAGACATTTCTTGTAATTCAGATCTAGACAACATTCTTTTAGCTGGAGATTGCCTATATAATAAAATAATATATATGAACTTAAGGCAAAAGGTCAATTCAGAAGTAAGTTACTTAGCTTTGATGAACTTCCAAGATTAGTTTCAATTTTAAACAAAGATGTCGTTGTGAAAACATCTGCTATTGTGACAGGTCTTTGCACAGAACAGTTTGTCAATACGAGTTTACCTACACTTCACCAAGCATTGTATACTGCTCTGCAATCTTCTACGGGTGTTTTACTCATGATGGGTTCAATTTGTTCTTCTGTGTTCAAGAGAGATTGCAAATATTTTATATTTGATTCACATTCACATGGTTTCAACGGGCTGTCGGTGCCAGATGGAAGATCGTTACTAGCTGGTTTCAATTGTTTAGATGATTTAGTTTCATTCCTGTATGCGCTGTTTGAAAGTATGATGATTTCAATTTCAACCCAGTTTGAAATTCTTCCTGTAGATTTTGACTTATCTGATCTTGAGCATAATTCAGTATTTCCTACAAACTGTCAGACTGACACCCCATGTGACTATGATTGGAAAACTGTAACTTACAAGAGAAATTGGGCTGAAAGCCATATCAGGAATGCACATGCAAGAGAAGACTTTTTTGTTCATTCAGACGGTGAGAATCATGCAACACTTATTGGCAAATACTTTAAGGATCAAAAGCATAGACTTGAGGAGAAGACCTGTAATAGTACAAAGGTAACTAAAAATAAAAAGAAGAGGAACAAAGAAATAAAAATGAATAAGAAAAAAGTTACAGAAAGAAAAGAATATATGAAAGTTTATATGCAGAAACGAAGGCAAGACAGTAGCTTCAAAGTAAAAGACAAAAAGTATACTCTTCAATCTATGCAGAGTGCAAGACAATCTGAAGAATATCGAAAAAAAGATAGAGAATTTAATCTCAAATCTATGCAGAGTGCTAGGCAATCTGAAGATTATCGGAAAAAAGATAGAGAATATACTGTCAAAGCTAGGCAATCTGAAGAATATCGAAAAAAGGATAGAGAATATACTGGCAAATCTATGCAGAGTGCTAGGCAATCTGAAGAATATCGAAAAAAGGATAGAGAATATACTGGCAAATCTATGCAGAGTGCTAGGCAATCTGAAGAATATCGAAAAAAGGATAGAGAATATACTGTCAAATCTATGCAGAGTGCTAGGCAATCTGAAGAATATCGAAAAAAGGATAGAGAATATACTGTCAAATCTATGCAGAGTGCTAGGCAATCTGAAGAATATAGAAAAAAGGATAGAGAATTTAATCTCAAGTCTATGCAGCGTGCTAGGCAATCTGAAGAATATCGAAAAAAGGATAGAGAATATACTATCAAATCTATGCAGAGTGCTAGGCAATCTGAAGAATATCGAAAAAAGGATAGAGAATTTAATCTCAAGTCTATGCAGAGTGCTAGGCAATCTGAAGAATGCCGGATAAAAGATAAAGATAGGACAAAGGCATGTATGAGAAGAGCCAGATTGATAGATGAATACAAAAAATGGGAAAGTGAAACGAAAAAAGAATCTCGAAAATGTCCGGAGTTCAAACAAAAAGATATTGAAATACAAAATCGATCAAGGAGAAAGGCAAGATCAGATCCATACATATTAGAACAAGAAAGAGTTGCAAAACAACAATGGAGATTAAATGAAAGAAACAAGAAAGCTGAAAACATTGAAGACTGTAGAAGAAAGGCTACTAAGCGTAAAGATCCATCCTTTTCACAAACTGAAAAATTAACCGCAAAGCACAGAAAATTTGGCAGTGATATTGATGTTTGTATTGAAAGGTTTCACAAGAATATATCAGTTGGGCCTCTCTATGTATGTAGTTGTTGTCACCAGACATGGTTTGAAGACACTGTATCAAAAGTTAAAACATTTGCTTGTAAAGACAAGGAAAAGTACTTAACAGGTGTAAAATCAGTCAATGAAGAAGAATGGATATGTTGTACATGCAAAGCCAATATTAAATGTGGTAAAGTCCCAAAATTGTCTGTTTTCAACGGAATGAAGTGGCCACCAAAACCGAAAGAATTGGAGCTGTTTCCACTTGAAGAACGCCTTATTGCTTTACGTATACCGTTCATGCAGATGCGAGAACTACCCAGGGGTCGCCAGTTATCAGTAAAAGGAAATGTTGTTAATGTACCTGTTGATATACAACCAGTTGTCAATGCTTTACCTAGACCTTTTGACGAAAATGTTACAGTTGCAGTGAAATTGAAGAAGAAAATGTCATTTAAGTCATATGTATTCTCAGAAAATGTTCGACCATTCCATGTGCTTAGTGCTTTGCATTGGCTAATGAGTGGTAGTGAATTGTACAAAAATGCAAATGTTGAAATTGACCAGCAGTGGATAAAGAAAATCACAGAAGAAAGCACTGAAACGCTGCATGCTTTTTTGGAGTCACAACAAACAGCCCATTCAGAAACAAATAATGTTGAGTTTGATGGTGCTTTGGATGAATGTCTTCAAGATGTTCCACATGGTGAAAACCAAGCTGAGATTATACATAAGTTTTTCAAGTGGTGCACAAAGGAATGTTCAAAATATAATATTGTTGACTTTGATAGTGTTGTTAGTGAAATGTGTGACAGTTGTTCAAACAATCAGATTGGTGATATTTCAAATGATAACACATCTCATGTGGAAGAACTTTATGATTCAGATGCAGAAGAAATCACACAGGAAAATGTCGGAAATATTGACACTCTATTGGATGATGCCGATATTGAAAACAGAAACTCGACTTTCACATTTGCTCCTGGAGAAGGTCAGCGACCACTCAGTATATTTCAAGATAAAGATTCAGAATACCTTTGTTTTCCAACCATATTTTGTGGGCAGAGGCGAACAGATAATGATGATAGAATAGTGCCCGTACATTATAGTGATATTGTGAAATGGGAATTGAGAAGTCAAGATAGGCGGGCTGCTAACAGTGTACCTAATATATTTTTTAAACTGAAAAAAATACAGATGAAGCAACTGAATGATAAAGCAAACCTTGCTGTTAGGAGGTGTCAAACTGGAACAAATACTATTACTGCTGAACAAGCAAGAAACTCAGAAAGCATTGACAGTATTGTAAAAAATGATGAAGGTTACTATTTGTTTAAACAGCTAAGAAACTCTCCAGCATATTTAGAATCTAGAAAAAAAGATGTTTATGCTATGATTCGACAGTTGGGTTTGCCAACTTGGTTTATGTCATTGTCCTCTGCCGATACAAGATGGATTGACCTTTTGAAAATGTTAGCTATCTTAAATAAGAAATACACTGATGATCAAATTGAAAACTTGACTTGGGAACAAAAGATTAAACTCATTCAATCAGATCCAGTCACTTGTTCCAGATATTTCGAGCACCGAGTTAAAGAATTCATTAACTCAGTTTTAAAGAGTGAACATGAACCTCTTGGAAAAGTTGTTGACTACTTTTTTAGAGTGGAATTTCAGCAACGTGGATCGCCTCACATTCACATGATTGTATGGGTTCAAAATGCACCAAAATTCAATGTGGATTCAGATGCAGAGTTGGCTGCTTATGTGGACCAGTATTTAAAATGTTCTATAGACAATCCACAGCTTAGAAGTTTAATAGAACTTCAAATTCACAAACATTCTAGAACATGTAGAAAACGAGAAGATAAAATCTGTCGATTTGGTTATCCTTTACCACCTCTTTCCAAAACTATGGTGTTACAGCCTCTGGAAACGGAAAAAGACAAGTATTATAAGCTGTACCAAAACATTCAGAAAACAATGAACAATAAGAAAGATGGATATGATATGTCCTATGAAGAGTTTCTGACAGATGTTGTCCAAATGAGTGAGCAAGAATATATTAAATGTATTAGAAGTTCCTTAAACTCTTCAAAAGTGTTCTTGAAAAGAAATCCGGGTGAGATTCGTGTAAATTTGTACAACGATAGTGTGTTAAAAGCATGGAAAGCAAACATTGACATTCAATTTGTGTTAGATCCATATGCTTGTGCTATGTATATAGTTTCATATATTAGTAAATCACAAAGAGGGATGAGTAATTTGTTGCATGCAGCTGCAAAAGAAGCAAGGAATGGCAACATGGATCTCAAAAGACAAGTGAGACATATTGGAAATGTATTTTCAAACAGTGTTGAAGTAAGTGCACAAGAGGCAGTTTATCTGGTGCTGCAAATGCCATTGACTAAAAGTTCAAGGAGTGTTGTCTTTATAAATACTTCACTTCCAAACCAGAGAGTACAGCTATTGAAACCAAAGTCAGTGCTTGATGAATTGCCAGCAGACTCAACAGATATAATGTCAGACAATAAAATTAAAAGATACTCGAAGCGTCCCAAACTTTTGGAAACTTATTGTTTAGCTGATTATGTGTCAGAGTTAGAAGTTATTTACCCAGATGGCCAGAATAACAATAGAGATGAGGAGGAGCAAGATTATGAGAAAGATACAGAACTGTCAGATGAAGAAAGCTTTGGTGATGATGAAACTATTTTAACTTTAAAGAATGGCATAAAAATCAAACGATGTCGTAATTCAAAGATAATTAGGTATGTGAGATTCAATCGCAAAACAGATGAAGAGAACTACTATAGAGAGAAACTTTTACTCTTTCACCCATGGAGAAAGGAAGAGACTGACTTACTTGGAACTTTTAGAACATATAAAGAACACTATGAGTCAATAAAGCATGTGATAGATCATAAATCTTCAACTTATGAACATCATGCTGAAGAGTTGGAATTAGCAAGAGACTTGGCTGAAATGGAACATGATGCATTTGATGCTATTGCACCAAGTACGCAACAAACTGAAGGTGATGATGCTGAAATGGAACCAATTCAGTCGGAAGAGTTTATATATTTTAATCCTGATAGAATTGAACATAGAGATTATGATATAGGGACTGAAATTGGATGTTATGTTTCTGCACCTCAAATTGATGTAAATGAAAATATCCTGTCAGATATTGATTATAGAAAGCTCCTGCAGTGTTTAAATAGTAAACAGAAACAGTTTTACTATCATGTGATTCACTGGATTAAAACAAAGGATGCCCCTTTATATGCATTTCTTTCTGGTGGAGCTGGTGTTGGAAAAAGTCTAGTTATTCGAGCATTGTATCAGACTTTGTTTAGAATATTAAATCTGAAAGAAGGAGAAGATGCAGATCATTCAAGGGTTCTTCTTTGTGCTTTTACAGGGAAAGCAGCATTTAATATTAATGGTTCTACCATCTCATCTGCATTTAAACAAAAGTACAAGCAGTCAGATCAAACATTAACCTGTGACAGTCTGAATACCTTTAGATCAAAGTACCGTGATTTGTCAGTTGTGATTATTGATGAAATTTCAATGGTTAGTAATTCTATGTTGAATTTTATTGATCAAAGGCTTCAAGCATTGAAAGGAACAAGAACACCTTTTGGTGGTGTTAGCATTATTGCTGTTGGTGATCTTTATCAATTGAAACCTGTGAGTGGTGATTGGATATTTAATGACATGAAACATGATGCAGCTGCTTTATCACAAAATCTCTGGAAAGACTTATTTACTATGTTTGAACTAACAGAAATTATGAGACAGAAAGATGACCTTGAATTTGCAGAATTGTTAAATAGATTAAGGATCAATGTCTTGACTGCTGAAGACAAGACTAGGTTGAAGCAGTGTGAAGTTACTACAAATGATATTGAGTATCAGAAAAACGCACCTCACCTCTTTGCAGAAAACTATTTCATGCATGTTTTTAATGATGAAATTATAAGAAATATGGGAACAGAAAAGGTTGAAATACCATGCATGGATACATATGTCTCACCTAAGCTATCCAAAGAAAAGATCGAATCTGCCCTCTAGAACTTAAAGAGTGTAACAGATTCAAACCAAACAGCAAATTTACATTGCTCTTTAACAGTTGTTGTTGACATGATTTATGATTTAACAATTAACATAAAAACAGAAGATGGACTAGCTAATGGAGCATCATGTGTAGTTAAGTTTATTGAGTATAAACTACAAACCACAAGACGTCCAAGCATAGTTTGGGTTCAATTTGATGACAAGAAAGCAGGAATGGAAACGAGAATCAAATACAGAAACAGGGGACTGTATCATAGCAGTATCAATGATAACTGGACACCAGTTTTTGATGTTAACAGATCATTTACATACAACAGAAAGACATTTCAGAGAGTTCAGTTCCCTTTGCAACCTTCTGCAGGGCGTTCTGTACATAGAGCCCAAGGTAGTACTCTTGAAAGAGTTGTCATAGACTTATCACAGCGTAAAACCCGCAAAGTTCCACATTTACACTATGTTGCACTCAGCAGAGTTAGGTCAATTGAAAAGCTTCAGATCCTTAACTTCAATGAAAAAGCATTACAAGTTGATGATCAAGTTAAGGTCGAAATGCAACGGCTGCATGGAACAGCAATGCTTCAACTGTGCAATACTTCTTTAGAATCGATAGATCTTGTTTCACATTTCAAAGTTGCTTTCAATAATTGTAGATCCTTGAATCTTCATTTTAATGATATTAGACATGACAAAAATCTGTTGTCAGCCCACATATTTGGGTTAGCAGAAACACGACTACACCAGCCTGATAATGATAGTGATTATGCCATAGAAGGCTATTGTTTGATAAGAAATGACCAAATAGGATACAATACTGGCAGAAGACCACCTCATGGATTAGCAGTTTATGCTAAAGATGATACCATTATTACACAGGATAGAAGGTATAGTTCAGATACATTAGAATTCATTATGATAACTGCCAGGCATGTCTTGATTGAAAGTCAGATTGTATTTTTGTATAAGTCACCTCAAATGTCTGACAGTAATCTTCTTTCTTGTCTGAACAAAGAACTCATTCCATATTTTACCCCATCAAAGCCATTGATGATAATTGGAGATTTCAATATTGATGTTTTGCTGAAGCCTAACATTGTTGAGAAGTTAAGTGAAAAGTTTTCATGTAAAATGCTAATAAATGAAAGTACCACTGATCAAATGAATATTATTGATTTGATATTTTCAAATTTTGATTTATCAGATGTTGATGGTGCAGTTGGAACTTGTGAAACATACTGGTCAGATCACAAAATAGTTTTTCTGCATATGAAATCCACATAATTAAAAACCTGTCACTCGCTCAGTTTTAAATGTATAATACCAGCTTCTCATATTAAGGTTGCTGTTTTTTTACTAATCGTCTTGGTGAAATTGATACAAGAGGAATCTGTTGGTCAGATCATAGTGTACCTCAGTTTTTCACTTAACATCTTGGAAACTGTGTCAGGCGTTTTTATACTACTTACAAGTGTATTCACCCGCCACATAAAATGCAGTACTTACTGGTGGTTTTGTAAGATTTGGGTGGCCACCACTTACAGACATCAGAAAATGAACAAAATCCCCACATTATATAGAGAAAAGTGGTGTTTACAGGGATTCTCTTTATTTATTGTCTATGCTTTTTTTCATTTTCTCACTCAAAACATAGACTGTGGGTACTCTTAAGAAGTGCCTCAGTGAGGTATTTCTGACAAGCATCCTCAATGGTCTATGTATGAAGCAGAAATAAGATAAATATCTGCATTTTCATTTCATAAAATGCCATTTTTACGATCATGATTGAAAGCATTTCATTACATGGCATGTTCTCCTAATGGAACAGATTCTCTTTTCTCATTCAGAGGAACTGCCCCCACCCTTGGGGGCTAGAAGAAATAGATGGGCTGCTTGATGCTTCCACACAGAGCTGAATCCGACCGCACACGAGTACTGGTAAACCTCTTAGAGGATTGAAGCCTGCCCAGGCAAAGCAGGGGGAGTTGGCAGGTCCATTTTTATAAATCTTATTGGTTTCATTGGACGAAAGGGCTTGAGATGATAGTTCATCTCAATTTCAGGTAAAAAGTCTCACAAGATTGGAAACAACGTCTGGAAAATGACCTATACATTGTTGACTAGGATGTTAAATATGTTCTATAAAAGGGTTATCCTTTGAAAGCAAGGAATACACCACAGAACTGAAATATATGGAGTGTACATGTTTTCTGGGCCAGACTAGCTAGTTTCGGCCCATTAGGCCTCATCAGTGACCCTCAGATATTTTCAAAATTCCACAATGGAATCAGTGATCGCAAAGGGCAAGAAAATATAATCGGCACTATGATGTAGGGCAGGGAGACGTTTTACCGCCGCCACACATTCCCACACACCAGCTGTAGTGAAGCTAAATAAGTTCTATAAAAGGGTTATCCTTTGGAAGCAAGGAATACACCACAGAACTGAAATATATGGAGTGTACATGTTTTCTGGGCCAGACTAGCTAGTTTAGGCCAATTAGGCCTCATCAGTGACCCTCAGATATTTTCAAAATTCCACAATGGAATCAATCAAACAAAACTCATTCAGAAGTAAGAAATGGTATACTTTTGAAAAACAATATGGGAACAGAAAAGTTGGCTCTTAAGGACCTTAGTAGTATTTTACTTGCAGTTTTATTTTGTTATTTATAAAATGTTCGCTCTTTTTATTATGCCCCCGGAATCTAAGAGATTCGGGGGCATATAGTTTTTGGTCTGTCTGTCTGTTTGGCCATTTGGCCGTTTGTTTGTCTACAAAAACCTTAACATTGGACATAAGTTTTGAATGGTAATAGATAGAGCTTTCATATTTCACATGTGTATACCTTATCACAACACCTTTCCAGTGGTACCATAATTTTTTATCTCGTGACCTTGACCTTGACCTTTGGCCTACTTTTTTCAACATTTTTGAAAAACATTAACATTGGCCATAACTTTCGATTGGTAAGTGACACCGTTTTTAGCTCACCTGTCACGTAGTGACAAGGTGAGCTTTTGGGATCACTTTTTGTCCGTCGTCCGTCGTGCGTCCGTGCGTGCGTCCGTGCGTGCGTGCGTCCGTAAACTTTTCTTCAAACGACATCTCCTCCTAAACCACTGATCGTATTTGGACCAAACTTCACAGGAATGATCCTTAGGTGGTCCCCTTTCAAAGTTGTTCAAATGGTTCCGGTCCGTTGCACATATAGGTCACAGTAGCCAAAAATAGATTTTTTTCACTGCAAACTTGAAAAATCTTCTTCTCTGAAACCGCAAGGCCCAGGTCTTTGATATTTGGTATGAAGCTTCATCTAGTGGACCCCTACCAAGATTGTTCAAATTATAGTGCTGGGCCCAAAAGTGCCCCCGCACGGGGGCCCTTTGGTTTTACATGGGCTTATATAGGGAAAATCTTGAAAAATCTTCTTCTCTGAAACCGCAAGGCCCAGGTCTTTGATATTTGGTATGAAGCTTCATCTAGTGGACCCCTACCAAGATTGTTCAAATTATAGTGCTGGAGCTAAAAATGCCCCCGCACGGGGGCCCTTTGGTTTTACATGGGCTTATATAGGGAAAATCTTTAAAAATCTTCTTCTCTGAAACCGCAAGGCCCAGGTCTTTGATATTTGGTATGAAGCTTCATCTAGTGGACCCCTACCAAGATTGTTCAAATCATAGTGCTAGGGCCAAAAATGCCCCCACACGGGGGCCCTTTGGTTTTACATGGGCTTATATAGGGAAAATCTTCAAAAATCTTCTTCTCTGAAACCGCAAGGCCCAGGTTTTTGATATTTGTAATGAAGCTTTATCTAGTGGACCCCTACCAAGATTGTTCAAATTATAGTGCTGGATCTAAAAATGCCCCCGCACGGGGGCCCTTTGGTTTTACATGGGCTTATATAGGGAAAATCTTGAAAAATCTTCTTCTCTGAAACTGCAAGGCCCAGGTCTTTGATATTTGGTATGAAGCTTCATCTAGTGGACCCCTACCAAGATTGTTCAAATTATAGTGCTGGGGCCAAAAATGCCTCCGCACCAGGGCCCTTTTGTTTTACATAGGCTTATATAGGGAAAATCTTTAAAAATCTTCTTCTCTGAAACCACAAGGCCCAGGTCTTTGATATTTGGTATGAAGCTTCATCTAGTGGACCCCTACCAAGATTGTTCAAATTATAGTGCTGGAGCTAAAATTGCCCCCCACAAGGGAGCCCTTTTGTTTTACATGGGCTTATATAGGGAAAATCTTGAAAATCTTCTTCTCTGAAACCGCAAGGCCGAGGTCTTTGATATTTGGTATGAAGCTTCATATAGTGGACCCCTACCAAGATTATTCAAATTATAGTGCTGGGGCCAAAAATGCCTCCGCACCAGGGCCCTTTTGTTTTACATAGGCTTATATAGGGAAAATCATTAAAAATCTTCTTCTCTGAAACTGCAAGGCCCAGGTCTTTGATATTTGGTATGAAGCTTCATCTTGTGGACCTCTACCAAGATTGTTCAAATTATAGCCCTGGGGCAAAAAATGCCCCTGCTCCGGGGCCCTTTGATTTTACATAGACATATATAGGGAAAATCTTGAAAAGTCTTCTTTGAAACCAAACGGCTTACAGGTAGGTCTTCGATATTTGTTATGAAGCTTCAGCTAGTGGACCTCTATAAAGATTGTTCAAATTATAGCCCTGAGACCAAAAATGCCTCCGCCATGTGGCCCTTTGGTTTTACATAGACTTATATCTAGGGAAAATCTTTAAAAATCATCTTCTCTGAAACACAAGGCTTAGGTCTTTGATATTTGTTATGAAGCTTCAGCTAGTGGACCTCTACCAAGATTGTTCAAATTATAGCCCTGGGGCCAAAATGCCCCTGCTCAGGGGCCCTTTGGTTTAACTTAGACTTATATAGGGAAAATCTTGTTTAACATAGATTATCTATATGCAGGGTAAACCTTTAAAATCTTCTTCTCTGAAACCAGAAAGCCCAGGTCTTTCATATTCGATATGAAGCTTCATCTTGTGGACCTCTACCAAGATTGTTCAAATTATAGCCCTGGGGCCAAAATTGACCCTGATCGGGGCCCACTTGTTATACATTGGATCAGGTGAGCGAACCAGGGCCCTCTGGGCCCTCTTGTATAACATTGTTGTTGGGGTCAACCGTCTGAGAAAAGTCACGGATTTCTATTTGATCTGATGGTGGCAACCCTGTAACCAAAGCAGAAATCATATGTCAGAGTTAAATGTAGACTGGCTCCAGTCGTTTTTGTTTTATATCTATTTTGCTATGATTCCCTTCCATCCAGCTTCAAGTTACCTGTTGCTAACAAAAACTAGCCAAGGGACTGAAATAAGAAAATTTTTATAAGGTATGCAAGGTTTGTGTCCCTTCCAAAAAGAGACAGAAGAAATAAAAGAAAGGGTCTGGGGCCAGACTAAGTTAAATGCTGAATATTTTTAATTAGCCACACACATTTCTGACTATTATCCAATCAGATTACAGGATTTAATATTTTTGTTCAAATTCACTAAATGAATGACAAACAGTATAGATCCTGATCAGAGAAGCCATCTTATCTGGATCTACACTGTTTGCAAAGGTAGGGATTGTCCTGAACAGCAGGATAAGGGTTAAGTACTGTTGTAACCAGGGCTCGAGAAAACGTCGGTTTTCCGGTTCTGAACCGATTTTGGGTTTACTGAACCGATTTTAACTGAAAAAGAAGTTTAAAAAATCGGTCCATAATTCAATAAAATTTTCAAAAAATCGGTTCAAAAATTTTCGCTAAATCATCGTTGTAAAAACAAGCTGACGGTTTGCCACTGATAATCCAAGCGTGTATACAAAAATCGCCTACAGCTCAAGGTGTTAGACTGGTTCATTATCTAACTAGGTGAAAATCGGACAAGTCCACGTCGGGTTCTTTGATCTTATCGCAGCGAAATTTGACCTGTGTGTTAAAATTATTCAACCGTGAACAATGGCCTCAGGCGTTATCGGCATGCTAGCAGGGTGCGAAAATTAGGTCAATCAATGCAGGACATACGCTAGTTTGTTTACACAAGTCATTAATTTATGGCTTACTATAGAACCGGTATTTAAATATATAATTGTTTTTTTGTTTTTGTTTTTTTTTTCACAGGGTGCAATTTTCAATACACACCTGTCATGTCTGTTAAGGCTTCCAGAGAAAATGCCTTTTTTTTACCCATTCTTAACGATATTTCTATTTAAGAAATACGCTCCATTGAAACCAATAACATAAACCATGTGTGTATTATTCCCTTGAATGAATTAAAATGAAACCTCATGACGTCATTTTCCGATCACGTGCCATCAATATCGGTCGCCGTTTGTAGACAAAGCGATTTCCTTCAGGCTTGTGTGATCGTGAAATATGTATTTATATTCTTTAGAACTCGGTTCGGCCACGTAAGATTTTCAATGAATCTCGTTCGGCCATGTTTTGGTTTGAGAGTAAAGAAATGTTTTTCGATTTTTTAACCCGTTCAAAACGATTTTAGAAATCCGCTCTATTAAAATCAGTGACATAAAACTGGTGTGTGTGTGTGTGTGTTACGTCCGTGACTGCATTAATGTGTATTGTGTAAAAGGAAACGGTATGACGTCATTTTCCGACCACGTGGCTGCAATCGGTCGCCATTTGTAAACAAAGTAACTTGGGCAAAATAAGGATGCGTGAAATAAGAGAAATATTTTAAAGGTTTTAAAAAAGGGCAAAAATATAGTGACCATCGAGCTGATCCTTGACTGCACCACGCCAGCGGTCTTCAGGTGCTGAGTGACCCGGATATTTTGGAAAATGAAAGTAGATGAAATCTGGCGTAGAAAATGAAAGTAGATGGAATCTGAACTATGTGAGCAATAATTGCTGTGTATAATCGAGATACTGGTGCTTATATTCGTTGACAAGTGTAAGAGCAATATTGGTATGTCATTCGTTACGCTAATAACACATTTTGAAATTGCAAATCACCAAGGATGTTTACGGAAATTACCGAAACAGATCGGCAATTTCCGTAATTTTTTGGCGAAATCTGGCTGGACCGATTTGGATTCTTCAGTTTCTCGAGCCCTGGTTGTAACCAAATAAAGAGCCTCACTCTGGTTACATGTGAGACATGGGATTGAAAGTTTGTGTTTTTAGCTCACCGTCACGTAGTGACGAGGTGAGCTTTTGGGATCACTTTTTGTCCGTCGTCCGTCGTGCGTGCGTGCGTCCGTCCGTGCGTCCGTCCGTGCGTGCGTGCGTGCGTGCGTGCGTGCGTAAACAATTTCTTTAAACGACATCTCCTCCTAAACCACTGATCGGATTTTGACCAAACTTCACAGGAATGATCCTTAGGTGGTCCCCTTTCAAAGTTGTTCAATTGGTTCCGGTCCATTGTACATCTAGGTCACAGGAGCCAAAAAACAGATTTTTTTCACCAAAAACTTAAAAAATCTTCTTCTCTGAAACCACAAGGCCCAGGTCTTTGATATTTGGTATGAAGCTTCATCTAGTGGACCCCTACCAAGATTGTTCAAATTTTAGTGCTGGGACAAAAAATGCCCCCGCCACAGGGCCCTTTGGTTTTACATTGGCTTATATAGGGAAAATCTTTAAAAATCTTCTTCTCTGAAACCACAAGGCCCATGTCTTTGATATTTGGTATGAAGCTTCATCTAGTGGACCCCTACCAAGATTGTTTAAATTATAGTGCTGGGGCCGAAAATGCCCCTTCCCTGGGGCCCTTTGGTTTGACATAGGCTTATATAGGGAAAATCTTTAAAAATCTTCTTCTCTGAAACCACAAGGCCCAGGACTTTGATATTTGGTATGAAGCTTCATCTAGTGGACCCCTACCAAGATTGTTCAAATTATAGTGCTGGGGCCAAAAATGCCCCCGCCCCGGGGCCCTTTGGTTTTACATAGGCTTATATAGGGAAAATCTTTAAAAATTTTCTTCTCTGAAACCACAAGGCCCAGGACTTTGATATTTGGTATGAAGCTTCATCTAGTGGACCCCTACCAAGATTGTTCAAATTTTAGTGCTGGAAAAAAAATGCCCCCGCCACGGGGCCCTTTGGTTTTACATAGGCTTATATAGGGAAAATCTTTAAAAATCTTCTTCTCTGAAACCACAAGGCTCAGGTCTTTGATATTTGGTATGAAGCTTCATCTAGTGGACCCTTACCAAGATTGTTCAAATGATAGTGCTGGGGCCAAAAATGCCCCCGCCCCGGGGCCCTTTGGTTTTACATAGGCTTATATAGGGAAAATCTTTAAAAATCTTCTTCTCTGAAACCACAAGGCCCAGGACTTTGATATTTGGTATGAAGCTTCATCTAGTGGACCCATACCAAGATTGTTCAAATTATAGTGCTGGGACAAAAAATGCCCCCGCCACGGGGCCCTTTGGTTTTACATTGGCTTATATAGGGAAAATCTTTAAAAGTCTTCTTCTCTGAAACCACAAGGCCCAGGTCTTTGATATTTGGTATGAAGATTCATCTAGTGGACCCCTACCAAGATTGTTCAAATTATAGTGCTGGGGCCAAAAATGCCCCCGCCCCGGGGCCCTTTGGTTTTACATAGGCTTATATAGGGAAAATCTTTAAAAATTTTCTTCTCTGAAACCACAAGGCCCAGGACTTTGATATTTGGTATGAAGCTTCATCTAGTGGACCCCTACCAAGATTGTTCAAATTATAGTGCTGGGGCAAAAAATGCCCCCGTCCCGGGGCCCTTTGGTTTTACATAGGCTTATATAGGCAAAATCTTTCAAAAATCTTCTCTAAAACCGCTAGGCCCAGGTCTTTTATATTTGATGTGTAGCTTCATCTTGTGGACCTTTGCCAAGATTGTTCAAATTATAGCCTTTGTTGATGTTTGGTATGAAGCTTCACCTTTAAGACCTCCCTCAACATTATGCACAATAATGGCCCTCTCTGGGCCCATTTGTTACACTATGGATCAGGTGAGCGATCCAGGGCCATCATGGCCCTCTTGTGTTTAATATTAGGCCAAAACAAACTATATGTGTGGTTCCTATTACAAGGTTTTCAAAAATAGGGTAGGTAGGTCGGAAAATTATTTTATTTTTTATTTTTATTTTTTTTCTCACCTTCTATACTATGCTACACACTGCACTTATTTTTGTTATATTGTTTTGCTTTTGTTGTATAAGTGTACTTGAAAACATCGTAAACAAATAAAAGTATAATAACTAATGCTTAATTTTCATCCATATTGTCCTAATTGTTACAAAAATAAGGGTGTTCTTCAGTCAGAACAAAGTATTTTGATTGGGCATCCTGTGTATGTGTTTGCCTTTTACAAAAGGTCAGCCTTTGGGACTTGCTGTTCTAGTGAAGGTTGCTTTATCTTGAATAGTGTTGTAACTGCATGTTATTGTACCATATATACATTGAAGATAAATGTAAAAGTTCAAAAGATCAAGATGAAATGAGAGTAAACGGATATCAGAAAGTTTCTTATAACGGCTTAATGCTGCAAATTAAACATCCAGCAATTAGCACCAGCAGAAACTATTTTATATAGTCTTTTCAAATCGCAGTCCTTGTGCCATTTGTATCTGTCTTACTTGGTCTTAAAGCTGAACATGATAGATAGATAGATAGATAGATAGATAGATAGATAGATAGATAGATAGATAGATAGATAGATAGATAGATAGATCTCACAATGATTCTGAAGTCCAAAATCCTTCATTTTGAAAAATTTAGTTCCTGATCTTGATTGCACAAAAAACATAACATTTCTACACACATGTGTGCACTACATCATAGTTGCATGTTTTCCTAACTGCCCCTTTCATGACTTCAATCCAAACTTGTACAGTGTGGAAACTCAATAGAACCATGCCATTGAGGTGGTTGTAATAAGAAACCACAATGTACATGTATATTCTGCAGCAGAGATTGGGAAAAAATATATCCCCAGTTAAGTCTGCTTTCCCCTTTAACTAGGGGCATGCAAGGGTGAATAGTTAGATCCTCCGGAAGCAAAGAATACACCAAATAAACGAAAATAGCAGACTCGGTTTTATTGAGTCTGTTCATCTCAATGTCGGGTAAAAGTCCTGCAACATTGGAAGCAACGTCTCCAAAATGACCTTTACAGTGTTGACGGGAACGTTAAACCTCAAATCAAATGACCAAAATATAACAACGTCATGCCTGTTTAAAGAATGGATATTTTAGACACTTTTTTAGAAATAGATTGTTGCCTGTTTGATGGTTTACCGCTTATCCCGCCGTTTATTGTTCCAAATTATCTCACTTTAAGATTTGATGACCAGTGTACATGTAAATGATACCAATTAAACGATTAGGTGTGAAAAGTTACCCGACCAGTGTTATCATGTGCATATGCGGCCAGTCTGATCGGCGAGTGTCTAAACTTTCCGAGAAATGAAACCTTGTGAACAATAAACTCAGATCAGACTGTGCAGAACTTCCAGCTGATCTGAGTCTTTTCTGTGTGCGCATACGCATTCAGAGCATTTCTCGGAAAGCATTTCTGATGTCACCACCATATGACATCCTAGCTCATTAACTACCGTCTTTGTCAGACATATATTACAACAGGTTAAACTGCTTCCTGCACTCACGAAAAAAAATTCTTTTAACGTAAGATCAGCCTGTACATCGAGCTCTTCGTTTGCTGCTCTCTGCATATCCCAGAAGCCATACTACAACAAGTTTAAACAAAGAGCAAAGACTGGTAAGACTGCGCAGGCTGATCTGTGACTTCACCTGTCGCACAGTTTACTGTCATGTTTTCCAAAAATTGGATGCGAAGACCGTGTGTGCAAACTATCGATGACGTGTTATTGAAAAACGTGGGAAAATTTCAGACTGCAACAAATGCACGTTCAAAATGACGGCCGGAAATTAAGCGCGGCATGACAAAAACTATATATGTGTGACCAGCGAAGACTAAGATCATCCTGCGCATCTGTGAAGGCTTAGCTTTCTGTTCATGGAGATAGTGAAAATACTTGAGAGATTTACACAAGCTGTCTGCATTATTTATGTTTGTTGAAGCGTGCACACTTGTCTGATTATCGCTACAGGTGGTAAAACATGATTTGGATAATTTTTATTGTAACAAAAGTAATCTGATTATTGAGAGGGATAATACCGTCACGGTCTGCATACCGCAAGAAATGTGCGTCATTGTCCTTTTTTATGCGTCCGAGACCAGGGTTTTATGCATCTTGCATTCTTGCGCTTCCCAGAACGAATTGCATTCAAAATTTGTGGGTTCCGACCGCTTCTTAATTTTGCCTCTCTTACCGGTCCATGGAAAATACCTGTTGATCATAGGAGGCAACAGACGTTTTACCCTCGAATGTGCTAAGTACTGGAGATTTTGGATTATAATTATGGGTTACTTCAAAGCGTCGGCTTCTTCAGAAGTAGCCACGTGCCATATCCTTGACCCATTTGAACTGTAACTGGCTAATTGTTATTGATTGGCACAGGCCACTTACCGTTAACTGACAGCTCGCGGCGGTTGATAAAAAAAAAAAACAGCTTTTAAATAGCGATGCTTACGATATGCATTTTTATTCTAGGCTCACAGTTATTTAGAGACAAACACGGATGTTTTTGATGTTTTTTTTGCAGACGCACACCATTTTCATGTGTAAATACGACCAGATTGTCCTTTAATGAAAGCGCTTTTTAATGAATATGTACTTAAATACTTTAACCATGAGAAATTGAAAGACCGTTTTTGCACATAAAATGTTTGGAATATTCATGATAGAAAAAATAATTAGGGTCGGCGGGAAAAAGCTAGGCACGGTCGGGTAACCGGAACCACACATATATTTTGTTTTGGCCTTAGGATCACTTTTTGTCTGTCATCTGTGCGTAAACAATTTCTTCAAACGACATCTCCGCCTAAACCACTGATCGGATTTTGACCAAACTTCACAGGAATGACCTATTAAATTGTCCCCTTTGAAAGTTGTTCAAATGGTTCCGGTCTGTTGCACATCTAGGTCACAGGAGCCAAAAATAGATTTTTATCACCGAAAACTTAAAAAATCTTCTCTGAAACCACAAGGCCCAGGTCTTTGATATTTGGTATGAAGCTTCATCTAGTGGACCCCTTCCAAGATTGTTCAAATTAAAGTGCTGGGGCCAAAAATGCCCCCACCCCGGGGCCCTTTGGTTTTACATGGGCTTATATACGGAAAATCTTTAAAAATCTTCTCTCAAACCGCAAGGCCAAGGTCTTTGATATTTGGTATGAAGCTTCATTTAGTTGACCCCTACCAAGATTGTTCAAATTATAGTGCTGGGGCCAAAAAGGGCCCCAGGTATAGTGCTGGGGCCAAAAATGCCCCTGCCCCGTGTCCCTTTGGTTTTACATGGGCTCATATACGGAAAATCTTTAAAAATCTTCTCTGAAACCGCTAGGCCCAGGTCTTTGATATTTGGTATGAAGCTTCATCTAGTAGACCCCTGCCAAGATTGTTCAAATTATAGTGCTGGGGCCAAAAATGCCCCGCCTCGGGGCCCTTTGGTTTAACATGGGCTTATGTAGGGAAAATCTTTAAAAATCTTCTTCTCTGAAACAGCAAAGCCCAGGTCTTTGATATTTGGTATGAAGCTTCATTTAGTTGACCCCTACCAAGATTGATCAAATTATAGTGCTGGGGCCAAAAATGCCCCTGCCCCGGGGTCCTTTGATTTTTGATAGACTTATATAGGGAAAATCTTTAAAAATCTTCTTCCCTGAAACCGCAAGGCCCAGGTCTTTTTTACTTGGAATGAAGTTTCATCTTGTAAACCTCTACCAAGATTGTTCAAATTATAGCGCTGTTGCCAAAAATGCCCCCGCTCCGGGGCCCTTTGATTTTACATAGACTTATATAGGGAAAATCTTGAAAAATCTTCTTCTGAAACCACAAGGCCTAGGTCTTCGATATTTGGTATGAAGCTTCATCTAGTGGACCTCTACCAAGATTGTTCACATTATAGCCCTGAGACCAAAAATGCCCTCGGCTCGGGGGGGCCTTTGGTTTTACATAGACTTATATAGGGAAAATCTTAAAAAATCTTCTTCTGTGAAACCACAAGGCCTAGGTCTTTGATATTTGGTATGAAGCTTCATCTAGTAGACCCCTACCAAGATTGTTCAAATTATAGCCCTGGGGCCAAAAATGCCCACGCCCCGAGACCCTTTGGTTTTACAAAGTCTTATATAGGGAAATCTTTAATAATCTTCTTCTCTGAAACTGCAAGGCCCATGTCTTTGATATTTGGTATGGAGCTTCAGCTAGTGGACCTCTACCAAGATTGTTCACATTAAAGCCCCCGGGCCACAAATGTCCCCGCCTCGGGGCCCTTTGGTTTTACATAGACTTATAAAGAGATAAGCTTGGAAAATCTTCTTCTCTGAAACAGCAAGGCCCAGGTCTTTGATATTTGGTGTGAAGCTTCATCTAGAGGACCTCTATCAAGATTGTTTAAATTATAGCTCTGGGGCCAAAAATGCCCCCGCCCCAGGGCCACTTGGTTTTACATAGGCTTATGTAGCAAATATCTTTAAAAAAATATCTTCTTCTCTGAAACCGAAAGGCCCAGGTCTTTGATATTTGGTGTGTAGCGTCATCTAGTGGACCTTTGCAAAGATTGTTCAAATTATAGCCTTTGTTGATATTTGGTATGACTCTTCACCTTTTAAGACCTCCCACAACATTATGCACATTATAGCCCTGGGGTCAATAATGACCTTCCCTGGGGCCCACTTGTTACTCTATGGATCAGGTGAGCGATCCAGGGCCATCATGGCCCTCTTGTTAATGAAAATCGACACATTTGTTTGGTTACTATGGCAGCTTAGAGTTTCCATTGACTTATAATGGTGAAAGTAAAAATGACATTTACTGCCAAGCATTTGCAGATATTTTGAATCATTTTTATAGAAATGTTACTTGAGTAAACTTCTTTCAGCCATATGCTTTTATGCCAATCTGGGGGTATGGTGTGCTGGGGCCATACCCCACCCCCTCCATTTCATAAAAGGCCAGATATCTTGTTTATGCGTTATATTTATTTTTCATGATCTATTTTCAAACCATGTTATATCCGTCTCCGCACAGCCAACCTTTTTGGCTCAGATGGATGTGCATCTGAGTGGTGATCAGAAGGTCATGGGTTCAATCCCGCTGGTTTTGGCAACATTCTTCCATGGAAATTGACCATGAGATATTTTCTGCATTCATTCTGTTCCCCCTGCTGATTCAAGAATGGCAGTTGTTAGTTTGTTTGGGAAAGCATCTGTACTGTACTGGTTGTAGCCCCCGCCCATAGGGGCTTGAAGAAATATATGGGCTGCATGATGCTTCCACGCAGAGCTGAATCCGGCCCGTACTGGTAAACCGCTTAGAGGATCTAAGCCTGTCCAGGAACCGCGGTGCGAGGCGGACCATCCTTGCTAATAAACCCTATTGGTTTCATTGGGCGACAGGGCTTGAGATGTCATTTCATCTCAATGTCGGGTAAAAGTCCCACAAAATTGGAAGCAACGTCTCCAAAATGACCTTTACAGTGTTGACGGGGACGTTAAACCTGAAATCAAACAAAACAAACGAACAAAGTACTGTACTGGTTTACACTTACGTTAAGCCTGCACAGAAAAGTGTGGTTAGGTAAACTGACTGGTTCAACATTACCTAAATAGTGTTGACTGCCTTTTAACAAATAAAAGGGACATATGCAAACAGCGCAGACCTGGATCAGACCACTACATAATGCGGCATCTGATCAGGGTCTACACTAAGGCTGACACGATTAATCGTATAATCGATTAATCGATCTATAAATTCCAGAAAAATGATTATCATTTCTGATTTGCTCTTAATCGATTACTTGTTAGGTACAATTTACTACCCAAAGTTATGCCTAAACTAACGAGATGAGTGACAAACAGTGCAGACCCTGATGAGACGCCGCATTCTGCGGCGTCTCATCTGGGTCTACACTGTTGGCTCAGGCCTGTCTGTTCAAATATACATATGGTAAAGTGCAACATATGGTAAGAGTCATGCTCAGACAGAAAGCCAGACAGGTAAAATTATGACAAAAACCTCGATTATTGATCGCAATCACAGGACTGATAATTGATTATCTTTTCAGCTCCAATTAGCCAGCCCTAGTCTACACTATTTGCTAACAGGATTTTTCATCAAAAATAGAATGAAAATGAAAAAAATAGACCCAGCACCCCTTAAATGACAAATGGACTTGTCCAACATATAACAATGGAAGAGTCCACCTGTATACAATGGGTTAACTCATACCAAAACCAAATCACTTGACACCGGTTAATCATGTTTACCGTAATGATACTAAGTATTGGGACAGACAGGCCAAAGGAAACAGTGCAGACCCAGATCAGACAGCTCCTGAAGGAGCAGCCTGATCAGGGTCTACACTGTTGACCATTCGTTTGCACCTTGGAGGATCATGAAACATATATGTTAAAATTTTAGGAGAATTACAGCAAGTCATGGGTGTGCAATATTACGGTAGACCCATATTGACCTATACTGGTGAATGAAACAAAAATATTTTTACAATATTTTGTGGTTTACGGGCCTCCGTGGCCTAGTGGTTAAGAGCGCTGACTCTTGATCATTAGGTCTCTCACCGCTCTCACCGCTGTGGTTCGAGCCTCGCTCGGGAATGCAAATGTAGGGATTGTTGTGTTCAGCAGGATATAAGTTACTGTTTTTAATCCTTTGCTTGTATACCATGGCATGGACTGACCTGGCAGATACTTCAAAATTTGCCAGGGCAAAATGTCATGGTTTTGCAAAATTTGCAAAATGTCATGGTTTTGTCAACCTGGATAGCGCAGTGGTTAACGCGGTCGACTTATGATCGAAAGGTTGTGCGTTCGAATCCGGCCTCCGGTATCGAGGTGTGTTCTTGGGCAAGACATGTAATGACACTGCCCCACTCAACCCAGGTGTAAATGGGTAGCAGTGTTGTAAAAGCCACTGTCTCTCTCGCGCGCGCGCGTGAAAACGCCCGGAATGAGTGTTCGAGAGCAATTCTATAAGCTTGAAGCTTTCACCGCAATCAAACTAAAATAAATTAGCATAAACTAAATGTCATAGTTACTCATCTTGTTTCATCCATTTCATTTGAAATGACCACATATGTAGTCAAACCTCTTTATTCTGACATTCAAAGGTAAATTGACAAAACTTGTTATAATGGCAATTTCAGTGGAACACATCTTTAGTTGATGATGAGGCAGATTAAAAGATATATTCAAGAATATTGTGTCAGTTTCTGGTAAAAGAATGTGCACTGTACTGGTTAACCACTTAGGTATAAGCCTGGCCAGGAAGTGTGGTTATGTATGCTGACTTGCTCAGTATGATCTAAATAGTGTTGACTGGGTTATTTTCCCTCCAATAAACAAAGAAACAAATAATCAAGAATATTGTATTTAACCCTTCTCTTGCTGAATATTCAGTTTAGCCACACCCATTTCTGACTTTGAACCAATCAGATGACTTTATGTAATTTATTCCTACAAATTTATAAACTGAATGTCAAACAGTGTAGCTCCTGATCAGATGGCTTCTTCAGAAGCCATCTGATCTGGATCTATACTGTTTGCAAAGATAGGGGTTGTTGTGAACAGCAAGATAAGGGTTAATTCTTCAAGAAACAAATGCTGTGGATATTTCTTAGAATTGCCTCATTGAGACAATACTAACAAACGTTAATATTGTTTGTTTTTCTTGGAGTTATTAACCCATTGCATGAGTCAAACCCCTGAAGGGGTACCTTGGCAAACAGTGCAGGCCCAGATCAGACACCACCTCTGGACCTGCACTGTTTCCTAACAGATTTTTTTTATCAAAAATAGAATTAAAAACGAAAAATAAGTCTGACACCCCTTATATTACAAATGGACTTGTCCAACATATAGCAATGGAAGAGTCCTCTAGTATACAATGGGTTAAAAAAAAAAAGAAGCCGCAGTTGTGTAGTGTTAAAGCTACTTGCCTTGTAAACCAGGGATCATGAGTTCATTTCCGGGCTTCTCCAGACTTTCGGATGAGTCTTTAAACTGAGGTCCCATCTCCATTTCACCTTAGTTGTTGGTGAGATGTAAAATTCAAACACAAGGTGGCTACCACCCACAGGGGCTTGGAGAAATAGATTTGGCTGCATAATGCTTCCATGCATGGCTAAACCAACCGGACATAAGTACTGGTAAACCGCTTAGAAGGTATCAGCCTGCCCAGGCAAAGTGGTGCGAGTCGGACCATCCCTGCATATAAACCCTATTGGTTTGTTTGAACAGTAGGGCTTGAAATGTCATTTCATTTCAATGTTGGGTAAAATTCCTTCAAAATTGGAATTCATGTCTCCAAAATGACCTATATAGAGTTGATGGGGACTTGAAACCGCAAACACAATTACAACAAGGGTCCTCTGTACCTAAACATTGTTCTGTTTGTTGCAGTCTGATGTATGTAACCTAGCCCGACTGTCACCAAAGCAACTGATACAGAGAGGAGAAGAAGCTGAGGTTAGTAGAAGTTGCTGCAGAAACAATACAGCAGAACAACACTATTAACCCTTGTCCTGCTGAATAAATTAATTTGCCACACCCATTGCTTGATTTAATCTATTTGTTTGAATTCACAAACTCAATGACAAACAGTGTAGATCCTGATCAGATGGCTTCGCCATCTGATCTGGATCCACACTGTTTGCAAAGTTAGGGGTTCTATTCAGCAGGACAAAGGTTAAGTCCACCAGATATTAAGACCATTCCGCTATTTTTACATGTCCCACATTATGTTTTGATTAAAATTTTGTATCCATTGTTAAGACAGAGACCTGCATAGCCAAGTGGGTAAGAGCTTTGATTCTAAATCATTAGGTGTCTCACTGCTGTGGGTTGGAGCCTCACTTGGGTCATATGTGAGATGAGATGTCCAAGTTCTGCAATGTAATGTGAGGTGGTTTTTCTCGGGGTACTCGGGTTTTCACAAACCTCTGATTAAAGATATGATTGATAAGGGTGAAATAATTATGTATGGGCCTTAAATAAAAGCAAACAAAAAAAGCAGTCCTGCCCAATCTACTAATAAGACAGCTTCTGGAAAGTCTCAAAGATGGTTTTAATATAGGAATTTCACTGTATAGAGCTCTCATTTTAACATACACCCCATCCTCCATCATAGCTTAGATAGAGAAATGACCATAAATGTAGCAGGGTGCGACATAGGCGTCCGATTTTCCGTCTGTGCATTCATCCGTTCGTCCATCCGTCCGTCTGTTAACATTTACCTCGAAGTTCAACATTTATGTCTAAGATTTTATTTTACAAACCTCAGCTACCATCAAACCTTACAAGAAACATCTCATAGACCTTTTCACTTTGTAAGCACCTTGACCTGGTGATTTTGACCTATATTTTGCGCTACAGTGACTTTGACCATTACTTCGAAGTTCGACATTTACGTCAAAGTTTTTATTTACAGACCTCAGCTACCATCAAACCTTACATGAAACATCTCATAGACCTTCTCACTTTGTAAGCACCTTGACCTGGTGACTTTGACCTATATTTTGCGCTCCAGTGGCTTTGACCATTACGTCGAAGTTCGACATATACGTCAAAGTTCGACATTTACGTCAAAGTTTTTATTTTACTAACCTCAGCTACCATCAAACCTTACATGAAACATCTCATAGACCTTCTCACTTTGTAAGCACCTTGACCTGGTGAATTTGACTAATATTTTGCGCTCCAGTGACTTTTACCATTACATCAAAGTTCGACATTTACGTCGAAGTTTGTATTGTAATCAACTATAAGACTAAACAACCACCATACCTTTCATGAAACATCACCCTGAGCTCCTGACTAGGCAAGCACCTTGACCCGGTGACCTTGACCTATATTTTACGCTTCAGTGAGTTTGACACAAATTACGTCAATGTTCCAGATCTTCTCAAATAAAAGGCCTACACCAATAAAATCTTGAATAGTGTTTCTCCTAGATGTATTGACTCTGCAGGTACCTTGACATGGTGACCATGACCTATATTTTACGCTCCACTGACTTTGACACATTTTACCTCGAAGTTCCAGATCTCTTCAAATAAAAGGCCCACAACCATCTAATCTTGCATAGTGCTTCTCCTAGATGTACTGAGTCTGCAGGTACCTTGACCCGGTGACCTTGACCTATATTTTACGCTCCAGCGACTTTGACAAATATTTATGTCGAAGTTCCAGATCTCTTCAAATACAACCATCAAAGCTTGCATAATGCTGCTCCTGGATGTACTGATTCTGCAGGTACCTTGACCTGGTGACCTTGACCTATATTTTATACTCCATTGACTTTAACACAACTTGCGTCAATGTTCCAGATCTTCTCAAAGAAAAGGCCTGCAACCACCAAATCTTGCATAGTGGTTCTCCTAGATGTACTGACTATGCAGGTACCTTGACTTGGTGACCTTGACCTATTTTTTGCACTCCATTGACTTAACACATTTTAGGTCGACATTCCATATCTTCTTAACTATAAGGCCTACAACCACCAAACCTTGCATAGTGCTTCTCCTACATTTACTTACTCTGTGGGTACCTTGACCTGGAGACCTTAACCTATATTATGCACTCAAGCGACTTTTACGTCAATGTTCAATATGTCCTAAAATAAATGGCCTACAGCCACCAAACTTTGCATAGTACTTCTCCTCATTGTACTGATTTGGCACGTACCTTGACCTGGTGACCATGGTCTATATTTTTGGTCCAGTGACTTTGACACATTTTACATCAACTATCAACTGCTGTGAAATTTACTTAATTAATAACAACATTCTGATTGTGGCTACTGTGACATTTACCCACAGCAGGTGCGACGCCGCCTTCTGCGGAATTCTTGTTGTATGTAATCTGAATATTTTTATTTGGATGATATGGTTGTTTGACTGACACAGCCTCTGCTTTGGGCCTCAATACTGATAGTACTACAAAGTGGTTATAGTGTAGCTACACAATATGGGCCTTGATAAGTCAAAAGTTGCCTTTGTGCATGTGTGCTCATCAAAGGCCCAAATAGGCATGCCCACTTACCATAATATTCCTGAATATTGGGACAGATAGGCCTTAGAAAACAATGCAGATCCAGATCAGACTGCTCCTGAAGGAGCAGTCTGATCGGGATCTACACTGTTTGCCATTCCGTCTGCACCTTTTGGACCCATTGCTGGATCACGAAACAAATTTGTTAAAATTTTAGGAAAATTACGGCTAGTCCTCAAGATGTCCGAAGTTCTAGGATTTTTTAGCTCACCGTCACGTAGTGACGAGGTGAGCTTATGGGATCACTTTTCGTCCGTCGTCCATCGTGCGTCCGTGCAAGCGCATCCACAGACATATGTTGGGTAGACATAAGTTGGGTACTTGCCGTTTATTCCGTTAGTGTCCGAAAAAGTAGCCAACAAATTTGATGGGACATGTTGGGTATTTGTGCAAATTTTAGCTGATTGTTGGGTACTTATAGGTGAAAAATTAACACTGTAGTACCCAACAAATGTCCATCTGTACGAAAGTGCGTCCGTGCGTCCGTAAACAATTTCTTTAAACGACATCTCCTCCTAAACCACTGATTGGATTTTGACCAAACTTCACAGGAATGATCCTTAGGTGGTCCCCTTTCAAAGTTGTTCAAATGGTTCCGGTCCGTTGCACATCTAGGTCATAGGAGCCAAAAATAGATTTTTTTCACCCAAAACTTAAAAAATCTTCTTCTCTGTAACCACAAGGCCCAGGTCTTTGATATTTGGTATGAAGCTTCATCTAGTGGACCCCTACCAAGATTGTTCAAATTATAGTGCTGGGGCCAAAAATGGCCCCGCTCCTGGGCCCTTTTGTTTTACATAGGCTTATATAGGGAAAATCTTTAAAAATCTTCTTCTCTGAAACCGTAAGGCCTAGGTCTTTGATATTTGGTCTGAAGCTTCATCTAGTGGACCCCTACCAAGATTGTTCAAATTATACTGCTGGGGCCAAAAATGCCCCCGCTCCGGGGCCCTTTGGTTTTACATGGGCTTATATAGGGAAAATCTTTAAAAATCTTCTTCTCTGAAACTGTAAGGCCCAGGTCTTTGATATTTGGTATGAAGCTTCATCTAGTGGACCCCTACCAAGATTGTGCAAATTATAGTGCTTGGGCCAAAAATGCCCCTGCCCCGGGGCCCTTTGATTTACACGGGCGTATTTAGGGAAAATCTTTAAAAATCTTCTTCTCTGAAACTGCAAGGCCCAGGTCTTTGCTATTTGGTATGAAGCTTCATCTAGTGGACCCCTACAAAAATTGTTCAAATTATAGTGCTGGGGCCGAAAATGCCCCCGCCTTGGGGGCCCTTTGGTTTTACATAAACTTATATAGGGAAAATCTTTAAAAATCTTCTTCTGTGAAACCACAAGGCCTAGGTCTTTGATATTTGGTGTGAAATTACATCTAGTGGACCTCTATCAAAGACTGTTCAAATTGTAGCCCTGGGGCCAAGAATGCCCCCGCCTAGAGACCCTTTGGTTTTACATAGACTTATATAGGGAAATCTTTAAAAATCTTCTTCTCTGAAACTGCAAGGCCCATGTCTTTAATATTTGGCATGGAGCTTCATCTAGTAGACCTCTACCAAGATTGTTCATATTATAGCCCTCTGGCCACAAATGCCCCTGCCCCGGGGCCCTTTGGTTTTACATAGACTTATAGAGAGATAATCTTTGAAAATCTTCTCTGAAACAGCAAGGCCCAGGTCTTTGATATTTGGTGTGAAGCTTCATCTAGTGGACCTCTAACAAGATTGTTTAAAATTATAGCTCTGAGGCCAAAAATGCCTTCGTCCCCGGGCCATTTGGTTTTACATAGGCTTATGTAGGCAATATCTTTAAAAAAATATTCTTCTCTGAAACCGCAAGGCCCAGATCTTTGATATTTGGTGTGTTGCTTCATCTAGTGGACCTTTGCCAAGATTGTTCAAATTACAGTCAAACCTGTCTTATTGGCCACCTCCATTAAGCAAGCAACCTGGTTTAAGCAAGCAGGCATTCAGTTCCCAACAAAGGAAAATGCATTAAAATTCACCTGTGTTAAGCAAACACCTGCCTTAAGCAAGCACTTTTTGAATATCCCAGAGGTGCTTGCTTAATACAGGTTGGACTGTATAGCCTTTGTTGATATTTGGTATGAAGCTTCACCTTTTTAGACCTCCCTCAACATTATGAACATTATAACCCTGGGGTCAATAATGGCCCTCCCCAGGGCCCACTTGTTACTCTGTGGAACAGGTGAGCGATCCAGGGCCATCATGGCCCTCTTGTTAGCTCACCGTCACGTAGTGACGAGGTGAGCTTTTGGGATCACTTTTTGTCTGTCATCCGTGCGTCCGTCCGTAAACAATTTCTTTAAACGACGTCTCCTCCTAAACCACTGATCGGATTTTGACCAAACTTCACAGGAATGATCCTTAGGTGGTCCCCTTTCAAAATTGTTCAAATGGTTCTGGTCCGTTGCACATCTAGGTCACAGGAGCCAAAAATAGATTTTTTTCACCAAAAAGTTAAAAAATCTTCTTCTCTGAAACCACAAGGCCCAGGTCATTGATATTTGGTATGAAGCTTCATCTAGTGGACCCCTACCAAGATTGTTCAAATTATAGTGCTGGGGCCAAAAATACCCCCGCCCCGGGGCCCTTTGGTTTTACATAAGCTTATATAGGGAAAATCTAAAAAAATCTTCTTCTCTGAAACCACAAGGCCCAGGACTTGGATATTTGGTATGAAGCTTCATCTAGTGGACCCCTACCAAGATTGTTCAAATTATAGTGCTGGGACAAAAAATGCCCCCGCCATGGGGCCCTTTGGTTTTACATTGGCTTATAAAGGGAAAATCTTTAAAAATCTTCTTCTCTGAAAACACAAAGCCCAGGTCTTTGATATTTGGTATGAAGCTTCATCTAGTGGACCCCTACCAAGATTGTTCAAATTATAGTGCTGGGGCCAAAAATGCCCCCGCCACGGGGCCCTTTGGTTTGACATAGGCTTATATTGGGAAAATCTTTAAAAATCTTCTTCTCTGAAACCGCAAGGCCCAGGACTTTGATATTTGGTATGAAGCTTCATCTAGTGGACCCCTACCAAGATTGTTAAAATTATAGTGCTGGGACAAAAAATGCCCCCGCCACGGGGCCCTTTGGTTTTACATTGGCTTTTATGGGGGAAAAATCTTTAAAAACCTTCTTCTCGGAAACCACAAGGCCCAGGTCTTTGATATTTGGTATGAAGCTTGATCTAGTGGACCCCTACCAAGATTGTTCAAATTACAGTGCTGGGGCAAAAAATGCCCCCGTCCAGGGGCCCTTTGGTTAAATTTACATGGCCTTATATAGGGAAAATCTTTAAAAATCTTCTTCTCTGAAACCGCAAGGCCCAGGACTTTGATATTTAGAATGAAGCTTTATCTAATGGACCTCTACCAAGATTGTTCAAATTATAGCCCTACGGCCAAAACTGCCCCCGCCCCGGGGCCCTTTCGTTTTACATAGACTTATATAGGGAAAATCTTGAAAAATCTTCTTCTCTGAAACCACAAGGCCTAGGTCTTTTATATTTGGTATGAAGCTTCATCTAAAGGACCCCGAACAAGATTGTTCAAATTATAGTGCTGAGGCCAAAAATGTCCCCGCCCCAGGGCCCTTTGGTTTTACATAGGCTTATATAGGGAAAATCTTTAAAAATCTTCTTCTCTTTAACCGCAAGGCCCAGGACTTTGATATTGGGTATGAAGCTTCATCCAGTGAACCCCTACCAAGATTGTTCAACTTAAAGTGCTGAGGCAAAAAATGCCCCCGCCCCGGGGCCCTTTGGTTTTACATAGGCTTATATAGGGAAAATCTTTAAAAATCTTCTTCTCTGTAACCACAAGGCCTAGGTCTTTTATATTTGGTATGAAGCTTCTTCTAAAGGACTCCTACCAAGATGATTCAAATTATAGTGCTGGGGCCAAAATAGGCCCGCCCCGGGGCCCTTTGGTATTACATAGGGCTTATATAGGGATAATCTTTAAAAATCTTCTTCTCTGAAACCACAAGGCCCAGGACTTCGAAATTTGGTATGAAGCTTCATTTAATGGACCTCTACCAAGATTGTTCAAATTATAGCCCTGGGGCCAAAAATGCCCCTGCTTTGGGGCCCTATGGTTTTACATAGACTAATATAGGGAAAATCTTTAAAAATATTCTTCTCTGAAACCACAAGGCCCAGGTCTTTGATATTTGGTATGAAGCTGCATCTAGTGGACCTCTATCAAGATTATTCAAATTATAGCCCTGAGACAAAAAATGGCCCCGCTCCGGGGCCCTTTGGTTTTAAATAGACTTATATAGGGAAATCTTTAAAAATCTTCTCTGAAACTGCAAGGCCAAGGCCTTTGATATTTAGTATGGAGCTTTATCTAGTGGACCTCTACCAAGATTTTTCAAATTATAGCCCTGGGGTCACAAATGCCCCCACCCCGGGGCCCTTTGGTTTTACATAGGCTTATGTAGGGAATATCTTTAAAAAAAATCTTCTTCTCTGAAACTGCAAGGCCCAGGTTTTTGATATTTGATGTGTAGGTTCATCTAGTGGACCTTTGCCAAGATTGTTCAAATTATAGCCTTTGTTGATGTTTGGTATGAAGCTTCACCTTTAAGACCTCCCTCAACATTATGCACATTAAAGCCCTGGGGCCAATAATGGCCCTCTCTGGGGCCCACTTGTTACACTATGGATCAGGTGAGCGATCCAGGGCCATCATGGTCCTCTTGTTAGCTCACCGTCACGTAGTGACGAGGTGAGCTTTTGGGATCACTTTTTGTCAGTCGTCCGTCGTGCGTGTGTGCGTCCGTGCGTCCGTGCGTAAACAATTTCTTTAAACGACATCTCCTCCTAAACCACTGATCGGATTTTGACCAAACTTCACAGGAATGATCCTTAGGTGGTCCCCTTTAAAAGTTGTTCAAATGGTTCCGGTCCGTTGCACATCTAGGTCACAGGACCCAAAAATAGATTTTTTTCACCAAAAACTTAAAAAATCTTCTTCTCTGAAACCACAAGGCCCAGTTCTTTGATATTTGGTATGAAGCTTCATCTAGTGGACCCCTACCAAGATTGTTCAAATGATAGTGCTAGGGCCAAAAATGCCCCCGCCCTGGGGCCCCTTGGTTTTACATAGGCTTATATAGGGAAAATCTTTAAAAATCTTCTTCTCTGAAACCACAAGGCCCAGGACTTTGATATTTGGTATGAAGCTTCATCTAGTGGACCCCTACCAAGATTGTTCAAATTATAGTGCTGGGGCCAAAAATGCCCCCCGCCCTGGGGCCCTTTGCTTTTACATAGGCTTATATAGGGAAAATATTTAAAAATCTTCCTCTCTGAAACCACAAGGCCCAGGTCTTTGATATTTGGTATAAAGCTTCATCTAGTGGACCCCTACCAAGATGGTTCAAATTATAGTGCTGGGGCCAAAAATGCCCCCGCCCCGGGGCCCTTTGGTTTTACATAGGCTTATATAGGGAAAATCTAAAAAAATCTTCTTCTCTGAAACCACAAGGCCCAGGACTTTGATATTTGGTATGAAGCTTCATCTAGTGGACCCCTACCAAGATTGTTCAAATTATAGTGCTGGGACAAAAAATGCCCCCGCCCCGGGGCCCTTTGGTTTCACATGGGCTTATATAGGGATAATCTGTAAAAATCTTCTTCTCTGAAACCGCAAGGCCCAGGTCTTTGATATTTGGTATGAAGCTTCATCTAGTGGACCCCTACCAAGATTGTTCAAATTATAGTGCTGGGGCCAAAAATGCCCCTGCCCCGGGGCCCTTTGGTTTTACATGGGCTTATATAGGGAAAATCTTTAAAAATCTTCTTCTCTGAAACTGCAAGGCCCAGGTCTTTGATATTTGGTATGAAGCTTCATCTAGTGGACTCCTACCGAGGTTGTTCAAATTATAGTGCTGGGGCAAATAATGCCCCCGCCCCGGGACCCTTTTGTTTTACATAGGCTTATATAGGGAAAATCTTGAAAAATCTTCTTCTCTGAGACCGCAAGACCCAGGTCTTTGATATTTGGTATGAAGCTTCATCTAGTGAACCCCTACCAAGATTGTTCAAATTATAGTGCTGGGGCCAAATATGCCCCCGCCCCGGGGCCCTTTGGTTTTACATTGGCTTATGTAGGGAAATTCTTTAAAAATCATCTTCTCTGAAACTGCAAGGACCAGGTCTTTGCTATTTGGTATGAAGCTTCATCTAGTAGACCCCTACCAAGGTTGTTCAAATTATAGTGCTGGGGCCAAAAATGCCCCCGCCCCGGGGCCCTTTGGTTTTACATGGGCTTATATAGGGAAAATCTTTAAAAATCTTCTTCTCTGAAACTGCAAGGCCGAGGTCTTTGATATTTTGTATGATGCTTCATCTTGTGGACCGCTACCAAGATTGTTCAAATTAAAGCCCTAGAGTCAAAAATGCCCCTGCTCTGGGGCCCTTGGTTTTACATAGACTTGTATAGGGAAAATCTTGAAAAATCTTCTTCTCTGAAACCACAAAGCCTAGGTCTTTGATATTTGGTATGAAGCTTCAGCTAGTGGACCTCTTCCAAGATTGTTCAAATTATATCCCTGAGTCCAAAAATGCCCCTGCCTCGTGGCCCTTTGGTTTTACATAGACTTATATAGGGAAAATCTTTACAAATATTCTACTATGAAACCACATGGCCTAGGTCTTTGATATTTTGTGTGAAATTTCATCTTGTGGACATCTATCAAGATTATTCAAATTATAGCCCTGGGGCCAAAAATGCCCCCGCCCCGAGACCCTTTGGTTTTACATAGACTTATATAGGGAAAATCTTTAAAAATCTTCTTCTCTGAAACTGCAAGGCCCAGGTCTTTGATATTTGGTATGGAGTTCCATCTAGTGGACCTCTACCAAGATTATTCAAATTATAGCCCTCGGGCCACAAATGCCCCCGCCCTGGGGCCCTTTGGTTTTACATAGACTTATATAGAGATAATCTTTGAAAATCTTCTTCTCTGAAACAACAAGGCCCAGGTCTTTGATATTTGGTGTGAAGCTTCATCTAGTGGACCTCTATCAAGATTGAGTAAATTATAGCCCTGAGGCCAAAAATGCCCCTGCCCCGGGGCCATTTGGTTTTACATAGGCTTATGTAGTGCTGGGGCCAAAAATGCCCCCGCCCTGGGGCCCTTTGGTTTTACATTGGCTTATATAGGGAAAATCTTTAAAAAAAATCTTCTTCTCTGAAACTGCATGGCCAAGGTCTTTGATATTTGGTGTGTAGCTTCATCTAGTGGACCTTTGCCAAGATTGTCCAAATTATAGCCTTTGTTGATATTTGGTATGAAGCTTCACCTTTTTAGACCTCCCTCAAAATTATGCACATTATAACCCTGGGGTCAATAATGGCCCTCCCTGAGGCCCACTTGTTACTCTATGGATCAGGTGAGCGATCCAGGGCCATCATGGCCCTCTTGTATGGTAATTAGAATCATAGCTCCAAATAAGGTGCTCTTTTCATGCATAAAGTACTGATATTTTCTACACGAAAACACAGATATATTTATTATTTCATTATTTTGATTGATCTACTTCAGGAGATGGGTGGTTACTTCATAGTGAATGGTATAGAAAAAGTTATCAGAATGTTAATTCTGCCCAGGAGAAATTATGTAAGTAAACATAAATGACTTTATACGACTATTTGTTATCATAAGGTTTAAAGCTGGATCCAAATTATTCCAAATTATTTAAAGTCCACCACTTATTGAGTTATGCCTATATTATTTTGAGGTTATGATCCACCAAAAACCGACCATGAAAATTTGTTGGCGACAGGTAGTTGAGCCATTTAGGTTTATTAATAGTGCCAGGTAAGAATATATGGTACACATGTTGTTCCTTGGTTACATTCCACAAACCCAAACTTGTACAACAGTCAGTATATATATGCTCCATCTTACTAATTGCCACGGCCATATAATGTCCTGCTTGTTGAGCTCTTGTTGACCTTTATTCAGAGATTTGTTACTATGGATGAAACATGGGTCCATCATTTTACCCCAGAGGCCAAACAACAATTGAAACAATGGAAGCACCCTGGCTCACCCCAGTCAATGAAGGAAAAGGCTGTTCCATCAGCTGGGAAGATTATGGCCTCAGTTTTCTGGGATGCAGATGGTATTCTGCTGATAGATTATCTCCATAAGGGACAAACAATCAATGGCACATACTATGCTTCACTTCTGATGTGGTTACTGGAAAATATTAAACTTAAGGGCCAGGGAAAGCTCACTAAAGAGTATTGTTCCACCAGGACAATGCTCCTGTTCACGAGTCTTTCATTGCTATGGCTGCAATTCACGATTGTGGCTTTAAATTGATTGAGCATCTGCCTTATTCACCTGATCTCACTCCATCAGACTTTTCATTTATTTCCAAAACTGAAAACGGCTATTTCAGGCACCCACTTTCAGTCTGATGATGACATCGTATATGCAGTGGATGAATTTCTGAACAGCCAAGAAAAGATGTTTTATAAAAGTTGCATTGAGGCCCTTAAACACTGCTGGCAAAAGTGTATAGATACTGAAGGGGATTATGTTGAAAAATAATACAATGTCCGACAAAATTCAAATCCTTCAATATGAGGCTCACAACAGATCAATCAGCCCTCAAAGAAGAACAACAACAGGATCTGCAGATCATTAAAATCTTTGGGATCTTTGAAACAACAAAGGACTCAATATAAATATCAAAAAACATTTTAATCAATACTTCCTTTAGAAGAACTTGCAAATATTTATCCAGTGCTTACACCAACATTTCTACTTTCTTTTTGGTTTCAAGAATTTATTTTTAGAACAACAGTTATCACATGACTAAATTGCTCCAGTTTTCTATACTTGAGTAAATATCTCACTCTGTATAGTGTCTTGAAAAACGTAATTGTATGACCGAAACTAGTTGACAATAAAACCAACCTGTAAAAAATCCCGTTGTTGATTGTTAATTGTCCTTGAACCTTCATCCATTGATTAATTCTTTTATGTTTGAACAGCCAACATGTGTGATGAGACCTAGCTGGAAAAACCGAGGTTCACTCTACACCGAGTATGGTGTGTCCATGAGATGTGTTAGGAATGACCAGATGGGTGCGGTAAGTCATTTCAGCCAGGAGATTGTTTTTGTTTTGCCCCCGCCGTTCAAAGAATGATGGAAAGGGCACATAGTATTACCCCTGTCTGTACGTCCACGTGTGAAATGACATTAGCAATTCACGATTAAATTTTTCCTAGATGGAGTTAGCAATTTGCTTTTAAGGGGAATGGGAACACCTTCAAGGCAGGCAAATATTTTGCTCTAAATTAAACATGCTTTAGAAGTCAAAAATGTTCATAAAACATGAATGAGAAATCTGAGATGTTTATTGAACATGAATGAAAAGTCTCAAATGTGTATTAAAATTGAAATAAAATTCTCAAACATTCTTTTCAGAGTCTCAGATTTATCAAAGCCAGAATGTAATATGTTTGATTTCATAAGTTGCAGTAATTGATAAAAAAAACATATATAAAACATATTGTGATTGGGTATTGCACTGATTGTCAGAAAGAAGAAAAAAGTCTGGAAAGACAGTCAGCTGCGGTAGCTCAGATGCATTTCTGAATGACAATCCGAAGGTCATAGGTTTATATCTGCTGATGTGGCAACATTCTTTCATGGAGACTGATTATGAGATCTTTATCTACATTCATTCTCTCCCTGTCACTGATTCAAGAAGGGTATTTGCCAGTTTCTGGCCAAGAATGTGGACTGTACTAGTTAAGTGCTTATGTAGATCTATAATCCTGCCCAGGAAATGTGGTTAGGTAAACTGACCATTCAAAAAATTGTGGTTTGTGTGTGTGAATTCGGATTTAACGTCGCTTTCAACAATTTTTCAGTCATATCATGACGGTGTCTGGTTGCGACAGGGAGCTCAATGCCCACTTTTATAGTGCTGCCTCACTGAAGTATCATGTCCCAGACACATTACATGATACCACACCCAGTCACATTGTCCTGACCCTGGGTCGACCAGTCTTTAATGGCTATGGTATGTCGCGGCCCGGGATTGAACCCGTGACCTCCCGTTCCCCCAAAAATGATGGGGTATTATGTTATACCCTCCAAAGTTTTGAGTGTCCGTCTGTCCATTCGTGTGAATGTCCATCGGTCTGTCCATCAGCACCTCATAGTTTTCTGTCTGATCCATAACTCTGATACCATTTGAGATATTTTCAAGAGTTATTGCTCTTTGAACATTTGAAATAGCCATATCTATCGTAGTTACGTGTCCGCTACATAACTTCGATTCCATTTGAGATATTTCCATGAAACTTCACAGATATGTAGAGCACCATAGAGGACGTGCGGAACATATGAACTGTAACTCTGATTTTCCTACTTTTGGAGTAAATGACCTTTGAACCTTGAATATAGCTGTTGTTATCAGTTTCGTGGCGCTCCATAACTCCATACCATTTGAGATATTTTCACGAAACTTTACAGATGTAGAGCACCCTGAGACGAGGTGCAGAACATATGAACCATACCTCTGATTTTCCTACTTTTAGAGTTACCACCTCTTGAACATTGAACATAGCCATTTCTAGCATGTATTCTGTTTGAAGCACTTTAATTCCTGAACCTCATGATTGATCCTGACCAAACTTGCATGATTACATTACCAGGATTTGGGGGAAATAGCAATTAGGTTTTGATGACCTTGACCTTACTTTAAAGGGCACAACCCCCAAAAACTGTCAATTTTGGGCCAAAGATGACTTGTCTGCAGCCAATCACATGAACACCTCAATGAAATGTGATCTAACTTGGTACAATATATCTTTGCAACTGACCAAAGGTTTGATTAGATTTTGAAGATCTTGACTTTATTTTATCATATGACGTCGCGTCTGAGAATGTAATAACACCATGTGATAAATTTGATAATCCACTAGTGGATTAAATATGCAAATTAGTTAGAAACGCCACGTAACGCTACATGTACGGCATCCTTAACGACGTCGTGTTTAGTAATGGCGGAATATTGACAATTTTGTACAAAAATAGTGAATTAAATTCGTTTTAAATGTCATATGATAAATAGAATCTTGCATTTGAGTTCATGTATTATTGAATTTATTAAAATCGTTGAGGAAAAGGGATAAAATGCTCGGCAAAGCCTCGCATTTTATCCCTTTTCCTCAACTCGTTTAATAAATTCAATAATACATGAACACTCATGTAAGATCCTCTATGTAAAGGGCGAAGGCCCTCGAAAACTGAAAAAGAGAATTGTAATTCTGGTTTACTTTTGGAGCTATGGGTCTTTGAACATTGAAAGTAGTCGTCTCAGTCATGTAGTCTTGTCAACTTAATTAAGGGATGATCAGATTTTGAAGACCTTGATTTTATTTTAAAGGGCACAGTCCCACAAAAACTGAAAATGAGAATTGTAATTCTGGTTTACTTTCTTTTGGGGGCCATGGGGATTGAACCTAGAAAATAGTCATCTGAGTCATGTGAAAGAGTAATGCATCCTTACTTTGGCTGTGATATGGCACTTGCTTTGTGTAATTGTAGTGGCGGGGCATCTGCAGTGCTTGCAGCTTTGATTTTTTATGCCCCCAACTTCGAAGAAGTTAATTGGGCATATTGGTTCTGTCTTGTCCGTCTGTTTGTCTGTCTGTCCATCTGTCTGTTACCCTTTCACCCTGTAGGAAACTCAAGAATGGTTTCAGCTAGGATCTTGAAATTTCATATATGGAATGTGCATGAAAAATAAGCGGACACATTTTATTTCTTTTTCGCCGGACTTGTCTTTGCAGAGTTACGTCCCTTTTCGGACTTATGCATTGTGGCTATGGGGAAACTTTGTGAGCAAGATATCTGGAGAACCACTTGAGCTAGGCTCATGATATTTAGTAAACAGTTTGGGTCTAAGGTGTAGATGACATGATTAACTTTTGATGAAATTCCGAAAATATTTAATGGAGTAACGCCCCTTTTCGGACTTATGCATTGTGGCTATGGGGAAACCTTGTGAGCAAAATATCTGGAGAACCGCTTGAACTAGGCTCATGATATTTAGTAGACTATTTGTTCTAAAGTGTAGATGACCTGATTAACTTTTGACAAAATTCCGAAAACATTTAACGGAGTTATGCCCCTTTTTGACTTATGGATTGTGGCTATAGGGAAACGTTGTGAACAAAATATCTAGAGAACCGCTTGAGCTAGGCTCATGATATTTGGTATACAGTTTGCGTCTAATGTGTCGATGGCCTTATTAACTTTTGACGAAATTCTGAAAATATTTATTTGGACTTTTACATTTTGGCTATAGGGCAACCTTGTGAACAAAATAACTGGAGAACCGCTTGAGCTTAGAGTCTCATGATATTTGACAGTCTGTTTGCTACTAAAGCATAGATGACCTGAATAACTTTTGTTTAAAATCTGTTAATATTTGACATGTTTATTTTTAATGCAAATGATCATGAGGTACTGTTTACTGTCTCATTTAGGGGCAAGCATATGGTTGGGGGCATAGTGTTTCACAAACACAGTTTCTAGTTATTATGGTTTGTTGTTTCAGAATAATGTTCTTCACTACCTAAACAATGGAACAGCCATGTTAAACTTCAACCACCTCAAGGAGATGTTCTTTGTGCCGATAATCATTATTCTTAAGGTAGGTTGTGTGTCAGCATTAGCTTCTTTTTTTATGAGATATATATACAGTCAAACTTCAATGGCTCGAACACCTTTGGGACCTCGAAAATCTGTTCGAGACAGCGGTAGTTCGAGCCAATGCGGTTACTGTCAGGAGGCATAACAAGATACATTTTGACATCTTTTCGGTGTTCTATAATGAAAATGTATGCTGTGTGTACTCATTAGAATCACCTCACCGAGGCGATTCTAATGAGTACACACAGCATACATTTGCAAGATAAAAGACTAAAATCTCCTCAATCATCCCCATCATTTCTTATCTTGAGGATTTCCCTAGGTGCTCAAGTAGGAGTTCGACCCAGCCATGGTAAAAGAGCCATTGGTGTTCGAGCCATCAAAGTTCTACTGTATACACATGTTCAGAAGTGGAAACTTTGTTGAAAATAATTTGCCTCACTTACCAAAAAGGATCAACCCTTAAGGGAAAGAATTTGCTCCTGAGGAGCAAATTCTTTCCCTTAAGGGTCGACCCATTTTCTGATAGGACAGTGGGGGGTGGGGTGGTTTGGTGAGGCAAAGGCAAAGCTGACGTGTGTCTTGTGTCACTGGGGCATCCAACTGATATTGGCTTACAGTTGGACAATAGAAGTGAAGGCAATGATCTGGGGACAGTTGTTCAGAACTAATCACATCATTAGTTAACATATCGTTAAAACTTTGATCATTAAATATGGCAAATATGCTAATATTTTTGCTGAAAAATTGTGAGCAGCTTTTGCAAATGCAAAAGCTGCCCACATTTTTTCAGCAAAAAAACCACAAAATATTAGATATTGTACTTGCTAGAATGGTTAACAATATGACCACTAACGAGCTCATTAAGCTGACAATGCCTTGAACAACTGGGCCCTTGAATCATTACAATTACCCAACACCTCCCATCAGAGACACCAAAGGTAGCGAAACACGAACTTGAAACAAGTAAACCCTCATGAAAACATCACAAGCGGAAAACCAAAAGGACAGTTACTTTCATCAAAAAATGGCCAAATGGCTATCCAAAATAAAAAGATATAAGCAATACATAGATGCAAAGACGAATTATAACAAAGTAAGCCACGTCGGGAGAACTGCCGTGGAAAGGTCAGTAAAAAGTATTTCACTGTTTCACTGTGGGGGGGGGGGGGGGGGGGGGGGGGGGGCTTAAATCGATTTTATGTGGTCACAATTCCTGCCCTTCGTTCTGTCACAGCCTAGACAAATAATTTGTTCAGTCCGCATGAAGGCATTCTAACTGATCAGTGCTACATCTCCGAGAAATAAAAATCAAACTACTACAGAGATGAAACAACGATGAGGGCTCGACATCATGAAATAACTGAAATGCTGGAGCAAAAGAAAACCAACATGTAGACCCCGATGGGCCCAACCATAGACAGAGCATCAGGTACGAACAGACATTACCTAAAAATTTAAGTAACCCTTTACACTGGAGATGTTATAGAATCTGAGGCCTTACCCCATGGCGTGCAATTAAAGAGGGAAGCAAAGCTATCAACCATGATTGTGCTACTGTCCTTGCAGCAGTTAAGGGTAGATTGGGAATGCTGTTAGTTCTTCTGTTTCTGCTCTTCCAATCATTTTCCTCTTTCTCCTCTGTCCCTCACTATCATCACTTTAAGGTGAAGGGATGCCTATCACAATTTTTACATTGGTCCTATCATTTTCGAAGGAGTTACGGACCTTTTTTTTCTAAAAAATGGGCTAAAAACCTTGTGATGCAAACTACTTCAACATTTCTTCACTGATTGAGCTGAAACTTTGCACATTCTTTCCTTGTGAGGTGAAGGGATGCCTAACACAATTTTCACGTTGATCCCATCTTCTGTGACGGAGTTATGGCCCTTGATTTTCTGAAAAACACGTTTGAAAACCTTGTTGCGAAAAACTTCCACATTTTTCACCGTTTGAGCTGAAACTTTGCACATGCATTCCTTGTGAGGCAAAGAGGTGCCTAACAAAATTTTTACGTTGATCCTATCATCTGTGACGGAGTTACGGCCCTTGATTTTCTGAAAAACGTGTTCGAAAACCTTGTGACGAGAACTACTTCCATACTTCTTCACTGTTTGAGCTTAAACTTTGCACATGCATTCCTTGTGAGGTAAAGAGTTGCCTAACACAACTTTCACGTTGACCTATCATCTGCAAAGGAGTTACGGCCCTTTATTTTCTGAAAAACGCGTTCTTAAAGCTTGTGACGCGAACTTCTTCCACATTTCTTTGACAATTTTTTTAAATTTATGCATATGCATTTGCAATGATATGTACATGTGCCTATCACAAAATTTATTCTGCTCGGATGAAGCGTTTTGGAGTTATTGCCCTTGATTTTCTCAAAAATGCGCTTAAATCTTGTGACGTAAACTACCTCCACATTTCTTCACCGATTGAGCTGAAACTTTGCACATGCATTCCTTGTGAGGTGAATGGGTGCCTAACACAATTTTCAAGTTGATCCTATCACCTGCGAGGAAGTTACGGCCCTTGATTTTCCGAAAAACGCGTTCGAAAACCTTGTGACGTGAACTACTTCCACATTTCTTCACCGTTTGAGCTGAAACTTGGCACATGCATTCCTTGTGAGGTATAGGGGTGCTTAAACACAATTTCACGTTGATCCTATCATCTGAGAAGGAGTTACGGCCCTTTATTTTCTGAATAACGCTTTCTTAAACTTTGTGATGCGAACTACTTCCACATTTCTTCGACAATTTTGTTAAATTTTTATGCCCCCCGTAGGAGGGCATATAGTTTTTGCACTGTCTGTTTTGTTTGTAGGTTTGTGGGTTAGTCCGCACTTTTTATTCCTCAAATTAGCTCCTATGGGGGCATCCCTCACTTATAGTGACAGCTCTTGTTCTCCCTTTCTCTGGGAGATGACAAAAAAATAACCCACAATGGTTCACAACCCAAAACAATCAATTATTCTGAATGGACAGATTAAATAACAAGAAAGTAAAAAAGGCAGATAAATTGTCCACCTTACAAAGAAAAAAGGAAAAAAAAAAAACAACAACACAAACATGTCAAACTTATCCATTCCCTGGAGACATGCTTAGATTTATTACCAAAAAAAGCCATTTTTAAGTTTTCTGTGAAAAAAAAAAGCTAAAATAAGTTAGAATTTTTCATCAAGCTTGTTGTACATCACAGGCTTGGGCCCCCATCCATTGGGGCTTGGAGATAAAGATTGGGCTGTATTGTGCTTTCATGCAGAGCTGAAACCGACAGCACATGTGTACTGGTAAAACACTTAGTGGGTCTAAGCCTGCCCCGGCAAAGTGGTGCAAGTTGGACCACCCATGCATTTAAACCCTATTGGTTTCATTAAGCGGCAGGGCTTGAGATGTTATTTCATCTCATTGTTGGGTAAAAGTTCCACAAAATTGGAAGCAACGTCTCCCAAATGACCTATTCAGTGTTGCAGGGGGACATTAAACCTCAAATCAAACAAACACCACAAGCACGTTATAGCATTCTAGCTGGGGTCTGAGGCAAGTGACCATAGCTGGGAGGTTAAACAACAAATCAAACAAAAACATAATTATGCGGACAATTGATTGATTGATTGAGTTGCGGTTTAATCTCCCCATCAACACTATAGGGCATTTTGGAGACGTTGCTTCCAAATTTGTGGGACTTTACCCGACATTGAGATGAAATGACATCTCAAGCCCTGCCACCCAATGAAACCAATAGGGTTTATATGCATGGACGGTCTGACTACTACAACTTTTCCTGGGCAGGCTTAGAACCTCTAAGAGGTTCAACAGTACTTATGGGCAGTCGGTTTCAGCTCTGCATGGAAGTCCCATGCAGGCCAATCTATTTCTTCAAGCCCCGATGGGCGGGGGTAGACATATACAGGCAAACTTCAACTGCTCAAATACCTTTGGGACTATGAAATTTTGTTTTTGATAGGGTTAGTTTGAGGTACTGAGAGGTTAATCATAGTGCCAGGTCAGAAGCATAATTTGGATTACAGTCTTGCTTGTATTAAGCAAGCACCTTATTAAGCAAGCACCTATGGGATAATCAAAATGTACTTGTTTAAGACAGATGCTTCTTAATACAGGTGAATTTTTATGCATTTCCAATTCAATGGAACAAAATTTATGCTTGCTTAAGACAGGTTGCTTGCTTAATAGAGGTGGCCACTAAGACAGGTTTAACTGTATTTAGGAGTAATTTTTTATCTTCTATAAATTAAAGGTAACGCAATGATCCAAAGTAATGGGTCGGACAGGCCTTAGTAAACAGTGCAGACCCGGATCAGACTGTTCCTGAAGGAGCAGTCTGATCAGGGTCTTCACTGTTTGCCATTCCATCTGCTTTTCTTGCACTCCTTGCTGGATCATGAAACAAATTTATTAGAATTTCACCGATGCTACTCTTATTTCGCCATCGTCGACATGTCCATCTAGCTGCTGTCCTCTGTACCTTTTCAATCTGCTGAATCTGAGATTTAACACTGGGATGCCAAATGGTCCTAAAGGTGTCTGAATGTTTAGGATTTTTACGGTATGTTGTGTGCACTTAAAAGAATAAGTACAAACAATAAGTACAATAAGTACAAACAAAATACATTTTCAAGATAAGAAAATTCTCCTTGAATTATCCCGAATATACTTTTATCATATGATGTCGCGTCTGAGAATGTAATAATGCCATGTTGTTGTTGTATATATTCTGCCGTCCGGCACACCTCCAATGGAGTATAAGTCTTCAAGGCTAAAATGGTGTCCCCTTCACCACTCTATTTACAGTTTATGATACACCATTTATACATAGTTAAACGTTCTTTGTTAAAATCTTGTAAAATCTCTTTAAAAACTGTTTCTCATAAAAAATATTAATAACTGGGCTCTGCTGTTGTGCGTCTTGGCTTGTCTCATGGAGGTAAAAGTTTGTAACTTCAGTTTAGTCAGTGTGTTCGTTTTATTTTATTTCTGCGTTCTTTCCTTCTCGGGATTAACTGTAGTCTTTTGTATCTCTCACAGTGCAGTGCGTAGCATAATCTACGGCAGTAACTTTCTACTGTCTTTAGATGTTGGTGAGCACCAATAATAGGACTACCGTTATTCAGAGTTATCGCTGTATGGTCTAGTATTAGTTGAAGCTTCAAGCATGGGTTATTGACTAAGTATATAAGGTTAGCACTAGCGCAAGCCTCATCTATGTTGTTCATGATTGGTTCCCTCACACCTGCTAGTGAGTCACACTCAAGGATAAAATGCTGAAGGTTCTCATCGTCTTTTCTGCATAGTAGACACAGGGGGCTGACTTCACTCTGATTGAACGCAACTCTGTTCACTTGAAGTATATAAGTACCTGTCGCCATACGCAGCTTTTCTTGAATTCTTGGAATGTCCCTTACATCATCAGGTGACTGAATCAGCATATGTCTCCTGCCATACCCATATTCTCCTACATGTTATGAATTTGATAATCCTGGTGGATTAAATATGCAAATTTGTTAGATACACCCCATTATGTTACATGTACGACGTCCTTAATGACGTTACATTTACTAATGGCAGAATATTGACATTTTTGTTAAACAATCGTGAATAAAATGTGTTTTAAATGTCATTATAAATAGAATCTTGCATTCGTGCTCATGTGTTATTGAATTTATTAAACTCGTTGAAGAAAAGAGATAAAATGCTCAGCAGAGCTTTGCATTTTATCCCTTTTCCTCAACTTGTTTAATAAATTCAATGATTGTGAAATCTGCCATGCATGCAGCAAGCCAGCTACCTGGAAGGGGGCCAATTTATGTGAATGTTGCCCCTGCATGTTAATCAAAACTCTGATGATGATGATGAATGATGATGAATACATGAACACTTTGTAAGATCCACTATTTATCTGAAGTTATGAGAATCAAACAACCACAGCAAACAAGCCATCACTGTTTGCATCATTAAACTTTTACAGTAATTACATGTATTATAGTTTTGCTTACAAGACACTTTGGGAACTTTTCAAATGTGGTTTCTTTAGTCTAGGGTGGTCTAATTCAAGGAAATATAAAGTAATAAGGAAGTGACTTATTGGGGACTGGTGGTATACATTCTTAATAATGGGATTGTCTTAATTTGGGGTGGTTTTTAATTGCAGAATTACACCTCATTAATATTCATGAGCTATTCAAGATCTGATTGGTCTAGAGCAAGCCGTGCACAGGGCAACAAAAAATCATGCCCCCCTGTAATATTCTCTGCTGACGTCACTGCTCAAAAGTACAAGTGTACTGGTAGTCGCGTCAGTATAAATAAACATTTGTTGTCGGCCCCAACCCATCTGGGGTTGGAGAAATAGATGGGCTGCATTATGCTTCCATGCAGAGCGGAAACCGACAGCACACGAGTACTGGTAAACCGCTTAGCGGATCTAAGCCTGCCCAGGTAAAGGGGTAAGAGTCGAACCGTCCATGTTTATAAACCCTATTGGTTTCATTGGGCAACAGGGCTTGAGATGTCATATCATCTCAATGTCGGGTAAAAGTCCCACAAAATTCGAAGTGACGTCTCCAGTATGACCTATACAGTGTTGACGGGGATGTTAAACCTCAAATCAAACAAACAAACAAACCATTTGTTGTCCATGTGTGAGGGCAATATACCAGGAACAGGTAATATTGCCCGAGAGCAAATCATATTTCCCTCATTGCTCTCGGGCAATATTACCTGGTCGGGTGAACAAATCATCATATCACCCTCACACAATGGCAGCAAATGAGTATATCCCTTCCAGTGCTGCAGAAATGTCTAGAGCAGACAAGTCTAATTTGTTTCTTATTTTGTCGGAGAAATCAAGCCCTACATTTCAGATAAAGCCTTATTTTCTCTAAGAAATAAGAGAAAAAGTACTTTGATACTGTCGTCTTCCAGTTATGATTTGCAGCTTTTATATTTATTTTCAGGGTTTGCTTCAAGTCACAGACAAATATATCTATGACGAGCTTGTGAAAGGAAAAGAGGATGACTCATTCTATAAAGGGTTTGTTTTGTTTGATTTGAGGTTTAACGTCCCCGTCAATACTGTAAAGGTCATTTTAGAGACGTTGCTTCCAATTTTGTGGGACTTTTACATTGTAATGAAATGACATCTCAAGCCCTGTCGCCCAATGAAACCAATATGGTTTATAAGCATGGACGGTCAGACACTCGCACCGCTTTGCCTGGGCAGGCTTAGAACCTCTAAGTGGTTTACCAGTACTCGTGTGCGGGTCGGTTTCAGCTCTGCATGGAAGCAACATGCAGCCCATCTATTTCTCCTAGCCCCGATGGGCGGGGGCAAAATAAAGGTTTGTAATATATGCATTAACATATTAAAACCATTATTACAACACAGCTAGCAACTACAACTACTTGATACCTTTCTTCGATAATTCATCAAGTGGTCCACAGCACCTCGGGGCTGATACTTTTGAGTACATGTGTCTCCCAGAAAGGCATGAAATAGATGTTTTATTACCCAACTCATATTCTAAAAGAACAGTTGACTTTTGATCCCTATGATTGATTAATAATGGTAACTATTTGATTAAGAACCGCATTTAACTTTCAATTATGCCCCCTGAATCAAAGATTCCAGGGCATATAGTTTTTGGTCTGTCTGTCTGTCTGTTTGTTTGTCTGTCCGAAAAAAAATTTTTGAATGGTAAGTGATAGGGCTTTGACATTTCACATGTGCATTCCTTATCACAAGGTAAAGAATCCTGGCTAGGTTAAAAGGTGATCAGCTCATAGAATCCTGGCTAGTTTAAAAGGTGATTAGCTCAAAGAATCCTGGCTAGGTTAAAAAGTGATCAGCTTATAGAATCCTGGCTAGATTAAAAGGTGATTAGTTCATAGAATCCTGGCTTGTTCAAAAGGTGATTAGCTCAAAGAATCCTGGCTAGATTAAAAAGTGATTTTCTCATAGAATTTTGGCTAGGTTTAAAGGTGATTTGTGCACAGAATACTGGCTTAGTTAAAAGGTGATTAGCTTATGTTCTCTTTATTCTAGATGCATTGTTGCCATGTTACGACAAGCTCTACAAGAAGGACTTCTCACAAAACGAGCTGTTCTGAAATATATTGGAGAGCGGTTCCGAATAAAACTGCGTTTACCCGAATGGTACACAAATGAAGAAGTGGGAAAATTTCTTTTCAAGTAAGTGTCAGGCTTTGCTCATGCTTTGTTGTCCAAATAAACCTAGCAAAAAAAAACGTCTGAGTTTGCCCTTCAAGTGCAGATCACAATTAACCCTTTTTGTTCCAAATGGAATCTTCCTCCTTATATATAGCAGGAGACCATTTAAAAATTTAGGGATGTCAGGTTGTCTTTTCTTCAAAGGCTGTTTGGAAATTGGCTGAAAATTTGGCAAACAGTGTAGGCCCTGATCAGTCGCCGCATATTGCGGCGACTGATCTGGGTCTGCACTGTTTGCCAACTACCCGTTTTGGGGTTTCTGGTACAAAATGGGTTAACAGATTGCATTTTTAAAGTATTTGTTTCCTTATTTTTCAAAGAAAATAAGGCTTGACATTACCTGCGAATCATCTGCTAGGCAAGAAACACACATGTACACACGCATGCCAGAATGCTCACACATACTCAAGCTCACACCAACAACCACAACAACATCAGACTTTGATATTAGGCTGCTTCAGCATTTCTTAGGCCTCCACCATTTTAATGGAAAGGGCATATAGTGTTGCTCTTGTCCATCTGTCTGCATCCATGTCATATGAAATGACCACTCGTGTAAGATCGTCTATATGTTTTTTAAGAGGGTCAGTTTTATTACTCTTGTAAATGGAAGCCAAAAAGGGGTTTTACTCTTAAAGAAAAGAACTTGCCCCTGAGGAGCACATTCTTTCCTTTAAGAGTGGACCCCTATTAATTCTACTCTTAAAGAAAAGAATTTGCTCCTGAGGAAATGTTTTGCTCCTGAGGAGTATATTCTTTCCTTTAAGAGTAGACCCCTATTAATTCAACTTTTAAAGAGAAGAACTTACCCCCAGGGAGCAAATTCTTTTTTCTTTAAGAAAAGACCCCTATTAATTCTACTCTTAAAGAAAAGAACTTGCACCTGAGGAGCACATTCTTTCCTTTAAGAGTGGACCCCTATTAATTCTACTCTTAAAGAAAAGAATTTGCTCCTGAGGAAATGTTTTGCTCCTGAGGAGTATATTCTTTCCTTTAAGAGTAGACCCATATTAATTCTACTCTTAAAGAAAAGAATTTGCTCCTGAGGAGCATATTCTTTCCTTTAAGAGTGGACCCCTATTAATTCTACTCTTAAAGAAAAAGAATTTGCTCCTGAGGAAATGTTTTGCTCCTGAGGAGTATATTCTTTCCTTTACAGAGTAGACCCCTATTAATTCTACTCTTAAAGAAAAGAATTTGCTCCTGAGGAGCATATTCTTTCCTTTAAGAGTGGACCCCTATTAATTCTACACTTAAAGAAAAGAACTTGCCCCTGAGGAGCACATACTTTCCTTTAAGAGTGGACCCCTATTAATTCTACTCTTGCAAATTCTTTCCTCTAAGAGTGGATCCCTATTAATTCTACTCTTAAGGAAAAGAACTTGCCCCAGAGGAGCAAATTCTTTCCTTTAAGAGTGGACCCCTAGTAATACTCTTAAAGAAAAGAGTTTGCCCCTGAGGAGCACATACGTTCCTTTAAGAGTGGACCCCTATTAATACTCTTAAAGAAAAGAATTTGCCCCTGAGGAGCACATACGTTCCTTTAAGAGTGGACCCCTATTAATTCTACTTTTAAAGAAAAGAACTTAACCCTAAGAAGCAAATTCTTTCCTTTAAGAGTGGACCCCTATTAATTCTTCTTTTAAAGAAAGAATTTGCCCCTGAGGAGCACATACGTTCCTTTAAGAGTGGACCCCAATTAATTCTACTTTTAAAGAAAAGAACTTAACACTAAGAAGCAAATTCTTCCCTTTATGCATGGACCCCTGTTAATTCTACTCTTAAAGAAAAGAATTTGCTTGTGAGGAGCAATTTTTGAAATGCTTTTCTTTAACTCATAACACACAGTGCAGGCCGAGGTCAGATGCGGCATCTGATCAGGACCTACACTGTTTGCAAAAAGTTCAGCAATTTTCCACATCAGTTTTAATTAAGAGGAAACACAAACTGACAGCACCTAAATTTTGAAACAGACTTGCGCTGTACATGAAGAGGAAGATTCCATTTGGTACAAAAAGGGTTAAAAGTAGATCCTTATTAATTAATATTTTAGAAAAAGTTATATTCCCTGAAAGTGTGCTCATTACCATTTGGGCCCCGTCAAGCAATTTTGGTACTTATCGCCTATGCGAGCAGTGAATCAAGAGGAACCTTAAGACAGAAAGCCATATCCCTGGCCCCTCTGAATGGCTGGGCATGCGCAGTTAAAATTTGTCATGACGGAATGCTCGAAGACACAAATTAGCTTGGCGGGGCTCATTTATAAACATTTCTCTTTCAGACAGTGTATATGTATTCATCTGTCATCAGAGGAGGACAAGTTTAATTTATTAGTGTAAGTATTATCCAGTTTTGCCCGAAAAATAGAGAATACCAGGTGAGTGTCTTTTGATATCAAGTTTATCAGGCAAGGCTTCGAGAACGCTTGTAGAATCGCAAGGCTTGCCAAAGGATTCTACATGCGCTCTCGAAGCCGAGCCTGATAAACTTGATATCAAATGACACAAATCTGGTATTCTATTTATCAGTTTATCCCCTTGTACACTCTTAAATTAGCAATTACGATCAGTTATTGATGGTCCTCAGTGCGTCCCAGCATTCTGGAGGTCGATATATTTAGTATCAGCTGACCATATTTTTTCTATGATATTTTTAGCTCACCGTCACGTAGTGAAGAGGTGAGCTTTTGGGATCACTTTTCGTCCGTCATCCGTCGTGCGTCCGTGCGTCCGTAAACAATTTCTTTAAACGACATCTCCTCCTAAACCACTGATCGGATTTTGACCAAACTTCACAGGAATGATCCTTAGGTGGTCCCCTTTCAAAGTTGTTCAAATGGTTCCGGTCCGTTGCACATCTAGGTCACAGGAGCCAAAAATAGATTTTTTTCACCAAAAACTTAAAAAATCTTCTTCTCTGAAACCACAAGGCCCAGGTCTTTGATATTTGGTATGAAGCTTTATCTAGTGGACCCCTACCAAAATTGTTCAAATTATAGTGTTGGGAACAAAAATGCCCCCGCTTCGGGGCCCTTTGGTTTTACATGGGCTTATATAGGGAAAATCTTTAAAAATCTTCTTCTCTGAAACCGTAAGGCCCAGGTCTTTGATATTTGGTATGAAGCTTCATCTAGTGGACCCCTACCAAGATTGTTCAAATTGTTTTGCTGGGGCCAAAAATGCCCCGCTCCGGGGCCCTTTGGTTTTACATGGGCTAATATAGGGAAAATCTTTAAAATCCTCTTCTCTGAAACCGCAAGGCCCAGGTCTTTGATATTTGGTATGAAGCTTCATCTAGTGGACCCCTACCAAGATTGTTCAAATTATAGTGCTGGTGCCAAAAATGCCCCCGCTCCGGGGCCCTTTGGTTTTACATGAGCTTATATAGGGAAGAGCTTTAAAAATCTTCTTCTCTGAAACTGTAAGGCCGGGGTCTTTGATATTTGGTATGAAGCTTCATCTAGGGGACCCCTACAAAGACTGTTCAAATTATAGTGCTGGGGCCAAAAATGCCCCCGCTCCGGGGCCCTTTGGTTTTACATGGGCTTATATAGGGAAAATCTTTAAAAATCTTCTTCTCTGAAACCACAAGGCCCAGGTCTTTGATATTTGGTATGAAGCTTCATCTAGTGGACCCCTACCAAGATTGTTCAAATTATAGTGTTGGTACCAAAAATGCCCCCGCTCCGGGGCCCTTTGGTTTTACATGGGCTTATATAGGGAAAATCTTTAAAAATCTACTTCTCTGAAACCGTAAGGCCAGGTCTTTGATATTTGGTATGAAGCTTCATCTAGTGGACCCCTACCAAGATTGTTCAAATTGTTGTGCTGGGGCCAAAAATGCCCCCGCTCCGGGGCCCTTTGGTTTTACATGGGCTAATATAGGGAAAATCTTTAAAAATCCTCTTCTCCGAAACCGCACGGCCCAGGTGTTTGATATTTGGTATGAAGCTTCATCTAGTGGACACCTACTAAGATTGTTCAAATTATAGTGCTGGTGCCAAAAATGCCCCCGCTCCGGGGCCCTTTGGTTTAACATGAGCTTATATAGGGAAGAGCTTTAAAATCTTCTTCTCTGAAACTGTAAGGCCCAGGTCTTTGATATTTGGTATGAAGCTTCATCTAGGGGACCCCTACAAAGACTGTTCAAATTATAGTGCTGGGGCCAAAAATGCCCCCGCTCCGGGGCCCTTTGGTTTTACATGGGCTTATATAGGGAAAATCTTTAAAAATCTTCTTCTCTGAAACCGCAAGGCCTAGGTCTTTGATATTTGGTATGAAGCTTCATCTAGTGGACCCCTACCAAGATTGTTCAAATTATAGTGCTGGGGTCAAATATGCCCCCGCCCTGGGGCCCTTTGGTTTTACATGGGCTTATATAGGGAAAATCTTTAAAAATCTTCTTCTCTGAAACCGCAAGGCCTAGGTCTTTGATATTTGGTATGAAGCTTCATCTAGGGGACCCCTACAAAGACAGTTCAAATTATAGTGCTGGGGCCAAAAATGCCCCCGCCCCAGGGCCCTTTGGTTTTACATGGGCTTATATAGGGAAAATCTTTAAAAATCTTCTTCTCTGAAACCGCAAGGCCTAGGTCTTTGATATTTGGTATGAAGCTTCATCTAGTGGACCCCTACCAAGATTGTTCAAATTATAGTGCTGGGGTCAAATATGCCCCCGCTCCGGGGCCCTTTGGTTTTACATGGGCTTATATAGGGAAAATATTTAAAAATTTTCTTCTCTGAAACAATAAGGCCCATGTCTTTGATATTTGGTATGAAGCTTCATCTTGTGGATCCCTACCAAGATTGTTCAAATTAAAGTGCTGGAGCCAAAAATGCCCCCGGGGGGCCTTTTGGTTTTACATAGGCTTATATAGGGAAAATCTTTAAAAATCTTCTTCTCTGAAACCGCTAGGCCCAGGTCTTTGATATTTAGTATGAAGCTTCACCTAGTGGACCCCTACAAAGATTGTTCAAATTATAGTGCTGGGGCCAGAAATGCCCCCGCTCTGGGGCCCTTTGGTTTTACATGGCTTCTATAGGGAAAATCTTTAAAAATCTTCTTCTCTGAAACCACAAGGCCCAGGTCTTTGATATTTGGTATGAAGCTTCACCTAGTGGACCCCTACTAAGATTGTTCAAATTATAGCCCTGGGGCCAAAAATGCTCCCGCTCCAGGGCCCTTTGGTTTTACATAGACTTATTTAGGGAAAATCTTGAAAAATCTTTTTCTCTGAAACCACAAGGCCTTGCTCTTTGATATTTGGTATGAAGCTTAATCTTGTGGACCCCTACCAAGATTGTTCAAATTATAGCCCTGGGGGCCAAAAATGCCCCCACTGGGGCCCTTTGGTATTACATAGACTTATATATAGGGAAAATCTTTAAAAATCTTCTTCTCTGAAACCAGAAGACCTCAGTCTTTGATATTTGGTATGAAGCTTTATCTAGTGGACCTCTACCAAGATTGTTGAAATTATAGCCCTGAGACGAAAAACACCCCTGTCTCGGGGGCCCTTTGATTTTACAAAGACTTATATAGGGAAAATCTTTAAGAATCTTCTTCTGTGAAACCACAAGGCCTAGGTCTTTG